>JARQZK010000793.1:117500-150000 GCA_030704885.1 Cynegetis impunctata | reverse complement strand
AACTGCCAATTCCTCTAATGTTTTGTCTATCATTACATTTCTATAGGTTTTTGGTCCTGACTTCTCTTTTGCTTCAGTCGGCTAAATATTTTACCCAAAAATTACCTTTTCTCTGGATATCGCTCATGATGCATTCGTAATAATAAAGCTATATTTTCATTCGCCTCTATAAGACACTTGAGCATATTATCATACTTTTCGAAATATTGAAACATAATAGTAAATTTTTGCTCGAAAATGACAACAATAAGTAATTCTTTGTTACCATGCCAATATTTGTAGGTTGATATACTCAAAGACTTTTTGTTTTTGTCAAAGCTCACTCTGATAAACTAAGTTTCAAAAGCAGTCTTGACGGTATGTCTTACTTGATTTGAACAAATGATATATTTTTATGTTACACACATTGTAAAATTCGCAGCCAACTAATTTTTAAAAATATTGAAAAAAATAATAATCAAAACCTTGCGTGTGATATATTATTTTAAGGAATATTTTATGTAGATTTTAAGAAAGAAATAAAATATGTCATGTTCCATGAGAAAAATATCAAGATTGTGTTATATCTCAAAAACCGAATGTAATTTGACATGTTGGATATCATTGGTGGATTGGTCTTTTAAGAAACTACAGAAAAGGCATCTTCGAAAAATCAAAAGTTTCGATGATAAAAATATATGGCGACTTTTCGAAAATGCAAAGTTCCGAAAATGTCCCATCCCAAAAAAAAAAAACTTGACGTGTCAAAAAGCGGTGTTCATATTTAAACTTGTCTCGAAAACCGATCCCAGAACATGTCTATTCATCTTTCGCTATCTATGCTAGAAGAACCCTAAACCCCCAAACCCCATCGAAATTGGCCCACCCTGTACATCGAAAGTGAATCATCCAAAGTGAGATAATCCAGGGTGATCATCCTTGTTTACATATTTTCATCCAGTGATGTGGTTACACCTCGCGCACTCTGTCACTGTTCCTTGCTTTGGTTCTGAATTTTGCCATAAAAATTTGTGGTTCCAGATGGCGGGATATCTCATTTGAGAAGAAATGTAAGGATTATTCACAAAGGCATTCACTTACTTTCACGTTGACTGATAAATGAACTGAACTCACTTATATCGACAACTGGCTGTGCTCTAAGTTCTTGGTGGGTGAAACCATCTCAGGAAGAGAAAATCTGGAAGCTTCATCAACGGTTTTATGAGAATAGTCAGAGGAAATTCATAAAATGCACAGAAGACATTTAAGAAACTCGCGCAGAGTGAGAGATTCTACTACAGGTTGTGAACGAAATAGTCAATGGGGAGGAAATTAATGTTTACAGTTTTCAGTGAGCCTTTCCACTGGAGAATCATCGGTTCGGAGAATCACTCCTTCATTTATATTCAGTATACACTTTAGATGAAACAAAATTGGAAGGCAATCTACAATTATCGCTTTAGATGATTTCACCAAAATAAACATCCAAAGTGATAGTTCAAATGAGCCTTTACGGAACTATATCTTTTCATTCTTCTATACAGATAGAGATTGCATGAGAAAGTAAATAAAAATACTACCTTTTTAAGAGATTTTAGCAAAATTTATTACAACATATCGACGGACATTTAACTTCTACCAGAGTATTTTCAGAACATCTGCAAAAACTTGAGGTACCTAGTTCGAGTTAGAATGGTCATAGAATTAACGAAATCGAACATAAATGGAAAATAAAAACCTTTGAAAGAACGCAAAATACTTCATATTTATCAAACTTGTATGATAGCACTATTCAGGTAGTAATTAAAATGCATACAATATAGAAATATCAAAAAAGAATACTGTACCATTTTTACTTCAGAGTCTTTCCTGTTGTTCTTTTGAATACAAACATGTCGGAATGTAAAGATGCAAAAAGAGAAACATGTCACGTTACAGTGTACTGGCTTTAACAAACATCAATTCATATATACATGTCACTTGAGAGTATGTACATAAGAAAAAGCGGAACAAAAACATCAACAGAAGCCAAGAACGAGAGCAGATATGGCAAAGTTAATTATGGCTAATAATTGTGAATAACTTAGGCCATAAATCAATCTCGAGACCTCCGTTGAATGAAGAGAGTTGACCATTGAATAAAGTGAGCGATATAACAGCTGTTGATTTTCTCTCATTGAAATGGTTTCCTAATAATATTTTCCTAATATTTATCAGAGATTATTTGTATATGACAGACATTAATAAATCTTATATTTTTGAAGAAAAACTTTTTGTCAAAATGGTTGATTAGTCCTGGCGTAAGATGATAAGTTAGAAATTTTCTTGTACGTGAATAATATGAGCTATTTTCAAGTATTATTATTTAACCCTTTCCGGCCCAAATTATTTTTTTGTGGAAAAAATATTATGTATGGTTTGATAATGGTTTATTAGAGATAGTCGAAGAAAATTAAACAAATTTCAAGATAAAAAACTACAAGGATTATCCTGCAGGATTTGGTCACTCCACATAACCAGTAGGAACATATAACCAAGCAATATAACCTATTTTGCGTAATATAACATGAAACAGTTTTGTCATGTTTCAAACACAACTCTACTTTACACGTTGAACATTTCTTACAAATCATACAAGTCATCTGCACGAAGATTTTCTAAATATTCAGTTATTGGGTTCCCAACCCTCCCGGATTGCCCAGATGACTCCGGTAATAACTGTCAACCTCCCGACTTCCCGGGGTGACTCAATTCCCAAACTTCGATTTTTAATGATTATGATTTTGTGGTAAAAAACTGTCAAATATTAGAAGCAGAGTATATATAAATTAAAAAGAAATAAATGTGATTGACATTTTCAATACTGTTCCCTACTAAACTCCTTAAAAAAAATCTCCCGGGTTGGTCCTTTCGAAAATTGGCAAGCCTAGTCAGTAGGTAGGTACTCCAAACTTGCTTCCTCAGAACTAAAATAAGATAACACGATTACGTAAGTGCCCAATGGTCACTTCAGGAGACTATAACAAAATTAGTAATTTCGAAAGAAAGGAAACATTTACGTCCAATATATTCATGAAAATTCATAAGATATAAGTTAATAAGTTGGGAGCCATTTTTTCACCATTCATAAATAAAAATAACAAATTCACACAGTTTCAGCAGATCCTCTGAGTAGTGTCCAACTATAAAAACAAATGCACGTTATACGCGCTTCGACTTATTTCGGTCTGTCTTCAATGAACACGTCAAATTTTTTTATGTTAGACAACTCACAAAACACACTGGTATACTGAAATAGCCAACGAGCAGTTTTACTCATGACTAACAAACTGTGATCTTCCTAGCTAACCAGTTGCCCTGAAAGGGTTAAAATCCAATTTGATTTAGAACTGATATTTCAGTTCCGATGTTAATTTATTAAGAAATAGATTTTTCTAATCTCGTATGGAGTTCGTTACACTTCTTTCGATTCATTCGTGAACCTAAGAGTTAAGTATCATTTTCAAGAACGTGATTTGTTGCACTTTGAGCTTTTGTAGCATACATACACTTGTTGCACTAGTTGCATGAAATCCTTGGTACACAGCGTGTGGGATGAGTGAATGATCTACATGCTGTCTAGACTGCAGTTTCCGATTGAATTTAACAAGTTTTTCGTTACAAATATAACCTTTTTCATGAGGTTTGTTGATCAGGTGACTTCTCCCTGTAACACTACAGTGGGAGTGCCACAGGGTTCTGACTCGGGCCCGCTGTAGCACTCTATATTCAAGAGTGATATCCCAAAAATTCAAGTGAACATTTCTATTTTCTCAGAGGACACTGATATCACTCTACCATTGATAAATCACGAGGAAGCAATTGAAAATATTCAGGAGGCAAGTGATATAATTACTGATTATTATGATATAAGATGAAAGCAAATTCGAGCAAGTGCTAGATAGAACTATTTGTTGGCTAGAAGAACCATTTTAACACGATTTATTTTGATAATAATATCAGAATACCATTATCCTATAGTATCAAATATCTTGAAATCAATTCAAGGTTTTTAACAGGAGCCATAATATCGCCCAGCTGAAAATTAGAATTATGAGCACCGTTTATTTAGCTCAAAATCCTTGAACCTAAACACAGGAGGCTCACATATCGCTCGCTAAGTTCTGATATATGGCACGTCATCCTGAGGATATGCTGTTTATCAGCTTTGATAAATTTCAAATTATTCTGAACAAAATACTAAGAAAATTTACTGCTGCGCCATACTCCGTCTCGAACGCACAGCTCCCCAGGGAAAATACCAAGGATCCTGAATAAGTCCACAAATATCACAAAGTCATAGAAAAATCTAAAAACCATGCAATTTGCAAAGCTAATCCGTGCATTACAATCATCAATCAAACAGCAAGAGATTTCGAGCTTTGCAGTAGCACACCAGTAACGGCGACCTCAATCAAAGGAATCAACAAATTTATAACAATACGAAAATGAAGGACGTTTCAAATCAAGAACGGCATAAAAATGAAAAACATTTCTCTAACTATTGTAGTGAAAGGTATTTTCACATGGAAATTCTAGTATATTCTGAAGACTAATTATTATCGGCGTAGATTAATTTAGTGATGCATACTAAGATGGTTTCCATTTAACTTGTGCTGAAGAAATTACCTGTGTGGCTGATGGTTCTCCTCATTTCTCATCACACACATTGTATACAAATGACCATGTTTTTAAATTCGGCATATATATAGAAGATGTGTTTCTAATGGGAACGTACATTTTGTTCTCATAATTAAGGTCTTTTTCGAGAGTAATTTCATAGGTCATTCATTTACATTTAAATTCGGTGCTCAATTTACCACCGTATTTATCAACATTAAAACTTAATATCTCATTTTAATAATTTTGGTGCTTTACGGACCAAACGGAGAGAATGAAATGATCTCTAATCAATCTTAGATTGTCGACATGGAAACCCCCTCTAATCTTTGAATTTGATGAAACTGTAAAAACATTAGGAATTTATTCAATATTAATTCACTTCACTATAGTAGATAGTAACTGAAATTGAATTTGTTGCATTCAATATACCCCACGCTAACTATTAATGAAAAACAAAAATACTTCCCAATAAATTATGTGCCTAATTTGTGTACCAAAATTTGTAACAGACTATCGAAAAATAACGTTAAAACAATTTGTACAAATAAAAGAAAGTTGAAGTCATTCTTGGTCAATAATAAAGAAAGATCTGAAATCGGAGAAAACAGTGGTGTTTACAAAATATTTTGCGACGAATGTCCTGCTTTCTATATTGGACAAACAGGAAGGAATATAAACATTCGTGTTGAAGTACATAAAAAGTCAATTTTACAAAACAAAAATACCACTGGCTTCTCTGAGCATTGTATAAAATTCAATCACTTCCTGGATTTCAACAAAACCAAATTGTTACATTCAGGTAACAAAGGAAAGCGCCTTCACCTTCTTGAAATTCTCGAAATAAGTTCCGCCCATAATAGTCAATTACCCCTTGTAAACGAACAAATTGAATTTCAGGTATCACCTTTGCTTTTGTCTGTCTTATAAAATAGGAAGTAATACTCTCCTGTAGTCAGTCTTGATAATGAGTTCATAACTCGAAACATGTCGACTTTTCGTTACTGCTAAATACAGTATCTAAATATTTTTTATATTGTGAAACATAAGCCAAGTGTTTTTTATTTTAAAGTTTATACTTATATATATATATATATATATATATATATATATATATATATAGTAGATAGTATTGAAAAAAAATCAATTTGAATTTTAGAAATAGTTGTAAAGTATTATTTATGTCACATGAAACATATGAAATGTTGTAAAGTATTGAGAAAGATCGTATTATTATTTGTAAGTAAAAAGCTTGCAATTTGAACATCTAATTAATTGTAATTCGTTCAAAAACTTTTCCTATGATTTATTTTACCCACATTTCCATCAATTTTTTTTTCATTCAATTGAACGCAGAATCAAAATTTAGTGGAATGTTTGTGAGTACTTTATATGTACAGCGTATCCACGAATGAAGTGCCCCAAAGGAAGAACTTTTTTATTCTCAATTTTAGGGAAAAATTGGTACAAGTACGCAATACGCTGGGTATTTTTCTTAATGAAAAATACCCGAATGTACTTGTTGCGAGAAATGGTTGAAAAAAAATGATGAAGAAATAAGATACTCACTAGATCACATTTCCTAAGTTAGTGCAAAAATTCATAGGGTTTAACATGAAATTGAATATAAAATGAAACAGGTTTTGAAAAACTCGAATTTCATTTCATTTTATGGGGTTTTTGAACAAGTAAAACTTCCTATCAAGAATAAATTTTCAAGATTCTTGAATGGGTTGCCAACCTGTTCAAGGGGATGACTCAATAAACATAATTTCATGAACAAACTCATCCTATTTTGCAGTATTACATAAAAAGCCCTACCAATAAAAATACTCCTAGTTGGCTCTTCAAAATGCGCCATCTAGTATATGACAAAAAATTATCAGCGCATGCCGCTTTACTCCTGTATAGAGTACCTTGAAACATTAACCTACACACCTTTATATAGTAAAATATAGGTATCACAATTTTAGTGCCTCATTGTTATCGTAGGAACTGTATTCAACGTATGTATACATTGACAGTTTAACATCTATGTATAGCTACAATAACACGTCATAAAACAAATATTGGCATTTATGATGCCATTATTTAAAACTCAAAATGTCGCGAATTTAGATGTTGTTAAGATACATATTTTAGAGAATTACAGACAGAAAGAACACAGAGATTTAACTATGATGATTTTTAATTGAAAGGATTGTTTTAAATCATGAAAATTGAAGTGAGGCCAAGTGTTCAGCTAGAAGATATATATATATATATATATATATATATATATATATATATATATATATATATATATATATATATATATATATATATATATATATATATATATATATATATATATATATATATACATATATATATATATATATATATATATATATTTATATTTATATATATTTCTATGTAAATCACAAAAAAACTCAAATGATAGAAGTAATCCACATAATTTAGTCCCTAAAAAGGCACTGCAACAGAACTCCTGTCAAGAAAAACAGAGAATAGACCAACCATACTCACAGTTTAGAACCGCAGAGTGGTCCAAAGCTGAGATGTCTCGATCATGACCCATGAAATCATAGTGTCCAATCGTTTTTTGGTCCTAGCCAACGATAGATAGATTATTAAATTAAATTAGTGAGAAAGGCCATTCTATGGAATAATACTGATGACAAGTTAAATGTATATATATATATATATATATATATATATATATATATATATATCTATATATATATATATATATATATATATATATATATATATATATATATATATATATATATATATATATATATATATATATGTATATATATATATATATACTTATATATATATATATATATATATATATATATATATATATATATATATATATATATATATATATATATATATATATATAAATATATATATATATACTTATATATATATATATATATATATATATATATATATATTAAAAAAATTAATAATAAGAAAACAACTTGTCTTAAAAACCACAAAATGAAAATAACTTTTTATTCGACTAGTTTCGCCTGTTACAGCATTATCAAGACTGAATACATGTATTCAGTCTTGATAATGCTGTAACAGGCGAAACTAGTCGAATAAAAAGTTATTTTCATTTTGTGGTTTTTAGACAAGTTGTTTTCTTATTATTTAATTTTTTTAATATAAATATGAACTACCACAGAGTTGATTCATCGTCCATCGAATTTATATATATATATATATATATATATATATATATATATATATATATATATATATATATATGTATATATATATATATATATATATATATTATATATATATATATATATATATATATATACATATATATATAAATAAATATATATAGACCTGTAACACATAACTAATAGGAATAAGTTTTTTTATGTTTGATTTTTCATGTCCGATCCTGCTTGCACAAATCAAATATTATCAATTTATAGTTATTTTATGAGATGGAAAATCGTTTCAGTGGTGACTACACCGCTGACAATGTAAGTACTGCAAGAATCGATAAATAGTGGTAATGACATTTAGTAGTCCATTTACGATAACTTTACGAGCTATACATTTCTTTGGTGTTCTTATATTTCACTTATCATATTCGAGGTTAACAATATTTCAACATATTTTTGGTATTTTCTTTCAGATGAATAAATGGCTTTCTTCTCTTTTGTGACTATTTCAAGTTTCATTATTTTAGTTTATTTGGTAAACGATGTAATTTCGAGATTTTCATACTTTCGTTAAAAATTAGTTTTTTTTCATCAAATCAAAAAATATCAGATATTTTGGATTTTACGGTTTTAAGTTAGATTTGCTATCTATAAATTTAGATGCGTAGGTATATTTATGTTTACGATACATGAATTGTAGAAAATGATCATTAAAGTATGAATGTAATTTTCAGAGTTCCCATAATTCCATCAAAATATAGGATATTATCAGATAATACAATTAGATGCCCTTTGTATGTGGAATAATTCTCACTTTCATATATCAATAGAAAATAACACAAATTAAGTATAATAATGTTCTCATAACATTGCTACTCTAATCTTTACAGGATTTTCCTTTTTTTCACATGCACCTATCAATATATTTCTCTAAAGAAATCTGATGAGGGAAGTTCTGAGAGATTTATGAAAACTCAATGAACGATTTCGCTTGCATGGGTTTAGGACATTAGTTCTCCACCCCAATACATATTTTCAAATTGAGATAGGAATCTTCATTTTTGTATTGCTTGAAACAGATATGAACATAACAATTAACAATCTTTGAATTGGAAATTTGATTAAAAACAACAAATCAAAAAATCATAGAGATGAACGTACTGGTGTTTATAGACTCAACTGTAACGATTGTGAAAAATATTATATAGGACGTACAATTAGAAATTTCAAAACTCGAATACACGAACACCAACGTAGCTATATTAAGCAGAAAACTGGCTCTAATGATGCGTGCCATCTTATTCAAGAAAACCATACCTTTAATCACAATTATAAATATTACAGTTAGAAAATAGTATCTACAAAACTAACTGAAGGGAATCCCTATACATCAATAAATATAAAAATTCCGGAAACCTAGTTAACGACCAGATTGAAGTAAACCCTTCTGCTTTCCTTAATCTGTTCAATGTACCTACCAATAACTCTGAATGAATTGCTTATTGTTATTTAGTTTCTCTATGAACCCCTCTGTTATGTTCAATTTTTCGTATAAATAGATTGTTTTGTAATACCATAATTTAGTACGAGATGAAGTCAATGTTATAAAGAAAAGCGATTACTCAATAGATTTTTATTTCAACCTGTGAAAAGTTAGTTTTTTATTTCTTTATAAAGTTATGAATTAACAATCTTTCAATGAAAAACTGTGCGAATATCTTCATTTTACTCTTACTAACTACCTGATATTTGTACTAGTCGTCATAAATGTCATTGTTTGTGAAGATCGGCTGCTTTATAATTTTGTTTTATACTAATTCAACAATTTGATGTATGGTAATTGAATGCTAGAAATTAAAGTAGAAGTATTTGGATTAAGTAAATCCTTATTTTACTTGAAAATGTTTCAATAATTATATTGTTTCACAGAAAAAAAGTACGAAAATTGTTTTTGGGACGTAAAAACAGCACATGTCAAATAAAAATTCGGGAATATAATTCTTAACTTTGAAAAAAATTGAACAAAAGAAAAACCATCTACTACCAGGAAGTTAACCATGTAGTAGTACAATATAGTTTTTGCCTGAATTCAGTTGATATCTTATTATCTTGGACTATGAAACATCTCAGTATTTAACACTTTTACCAACTTTGCTAAGAATGGTTTAAATACAGAATTAATTTAAATTTCAATTCATAGCTCACCAAAGCCATTTAAATTAATTAAATAATGCTCCCTATGAGTGCCCCCTACTTATTATTACTTATATCTGGTTCACTTTGAGATAAAAATTTTAAAATCTTTAATTGATTAAACAAAGACTAATGATATTTTAATCCATAACACTAATTTACTTCTATTTTGTTTATGTTTATAAGTATTACAAATTTTCATTAAAAACCTTTTCGTTCATGATTTAGATAATGTACATGTATTGATTATGTTGAATCTTAAGTATAGCTATCATCTACGTACACAAAAGGTAACAATGTAAAAAGAATGTTTATTGAGAAAGTTTTCCTTGTACTACAATTTTGAAAATGACGAATTATAATGTTTATTCATGTGAACTTAAAAAAAGTTTAAACCAATTCATTATTACGAATATGTTATGAAATTGTTAAAATTAGAAAATAGATACAACTTGAAGAGGGAATATAATATATATTTAAATCTGAAATTCCAAATCACATATCATTTGTGAATATATTAATTATATTCGCTGAATTCTCAGTTAAATTATAGAACAGGTACTTTTATTCCATGCTTTTCTTTATACTCGCCATATTTGTATTCATTTTTAATTTCCTTATATATATACTACATCCCGTTCACAAGAAATGCCTTCATAATTTCATTATAATTTGAATATGTTTCACTCGAGTTCCCTCAAATTCCGTTATTAGTTCAGAAATGCCTACCAAGTTCATTATAATTTACTTCGAAATATGTAGATAAATATTTACAGTTATCATCAGTATAATATTCAATCAAATATATAAGTGAGTAGGTACCTCATCAAACAGTGAAATTCCAGTTTCAATTTGAGCAGCAATTTAGTATCCAAAGTTGTTTTTGAGGTAGTACTGAAAAATCAAATTTTGGAAAAAATCGGTCAAAATTGTGGAGAAGAGAGGTGCCATTTCGAAAATTTTTTCAAAATGATGGCAAAAGATATCGAGATTATTCGTCAATAATGTATCAGATATCCAGTTCTCTAGAGTATTTCAATTTGGGTATAAAGCAAAATATGGTTTTTTTGAAGGAATTTTGTACCATAGCCCCCCTAAATTGAATAGGAAATAAGAAAATATTATGTTAGTGCAGTATGAAAGTATAGTTCAATACGCCTTTTTTTCAACGCCTCAATTTATATGTGGACATATCATACATTTTTCCGGGGCTATAAGCTTTGCGCATATCTTCAATTCAAGTTAGAACATTAATGCCCGATTTCACCAACTAATTCCTAAAGTTACGCAATACTTAAATCGGATTTAGGAATTCCTTAATGCAATTTACCCTCACAAGAAACACCACAAATAGAATAAGTATAGCACAGAGGAGAATGGAGAGGTCGATGTTGGGTATATCGCTAAGAGACAGGATCCCAAATACAACTTTAAGGGAGAGTTCCGGAGTAAAGGACGCGGTTACCCGTATAACAACCTTAAAATGGAACTGGGCAACAACGTCTTGAGTATAAAGACTCAGGACTGATTTGTGACGTCATCGCCTGGCGGCCGAGCGAACGCTGCGTAGCTATCGGTTCTATGTATTTATCAATGTTTCAAATTCATTTTCCGACTATTTTCAAGTAGTAAAAAAATTTGTGAATCATTTAGTGTTGTAGCCAACAAAGTGAATTAAGTTTTTCTATCGATATTTGCCATATAGTATAAATGAAACCAATGTTTTTAGTTCAATATAATCAATATCTTGAGGTCTCGCTTGAGGTAATGTTCGCCGAAATAGTTTTCTACTTTTGATAAATTGTTATTTTCCGTTTCTTACCTTTACCTAAGCGATCATTTTTCTTGCAGCAGTAGTTTTTAATCAATGTATTTGAGATACATTCCAATAATATACCAACAATGGTTTTAGAAGAATGAATGTCGCATGCTTCGAAATGAAGTAGATGATTTTCTTTACGAATATATTCAAAAATTAATTTAGATAGAAAAGTTCTTTGGCAAAATACGTTTAAGAATTTATCTTCATGGCTATTGATTATTTTTTGAAATATTATATATGAATTTACGACAATTTGAACTACTGAATCTTGGGGATAATGAAGACCTCCTCGATTCAAATTATTTATAAGATTGAAGTTATCTTCTACAATGAGTTCAATAAAATTCAAGACGTGGTGCACCTTTGACATATTTGCTATTTTGTCTTCATCATCAATTTTATTAAAATCCATTATATTGGAAGTGTCATTTTCTGTTTCTAAGGGAATACTCGCCGTTGCATTATCAATCACATTAAGTCAATTCCTTATTTCGTCCAAACTACTTGAAATGAATACTTTACCTACTTCAACACTTATTGATTGAGCATAACAATAGTTATTTATTTCTAAATTATCGCTTATAACTACTGACCACGTAATTGAAGGACCCGGCGTGTAGTCCAGTTTAAATAAAGTTGTTCTTGTTTCATCATTTATTATAAACCACCCTTTTTAAATTAAAAGATTGAACTAATAAATTGAATTCCTCGAAAGTTTTGTAAACAGTATGCTTCATATGTTCTAAATATTAATTTTTGCTGTCCTCAATAGCTTTTTTGAAACGGACTTCGTCCAATACCTTTAGTTTTTCGTCTTTACTCTGACGATACTTCACGTCTTTTGATAAGTACTTTGGACATTTAGGAAATTTACTTGGAATGCTACTATCTTTGAGTCGTGGCAAAGCTAAACTAATTGAAAAGATCACCGGTTTTCGAATCCTGTTGTGATATGTCCCTTATAAAATCCTGACTTCCAAAATGATTTTCACAAACCCGACTGTTATTGTTCGGCTCGAAATCATCACGAGGTATTGCACATATCCATTTACGGCGAATCTCGGTATTTTTAGGAAAACGAAACACTCGCATTTGTGTAATTTCCCCTGCATCCAGGCACACAATACTTATATGGCATTGTTGAAACACTTCACTTATAGCAATTAATTCAAATGCATAAGCTAACTAAAAGAATTATTTGTGGAAATCAATAAAAATGAGCAATTTTTTGAAGAGCGTCTTAAATCAATGATCTAGTTTCCAATAGAACAAGTGTGCGAAGCGATCGTCAACACGTGCGGGGTAGGTTTCAACAGCGTTGCCACACCAAATAATAATGGGGAATATTAAATATTACTTCAAATTTGTGTTGAGTTAATGGAATTATATTTTTTCTCAAATTTTAAGTATGCTTCTTGGTAGAAAATTTGGACAATAACAATTAAAACATAAAGTGTAAAACACTTAGGATTATAATATTAAAACAATATTTCATTATATCTTATATCTACTCAACGTATAATTTGGCTATACTGGCAACACCGCTACGTAGGCCATGTGCCATGCAACTGCACCGTAAAATGTTTAGGCCTACAGGCAACTACGTCACGATGAAATCTGAAGGGATAGCTGAGTCCTTATCTCAAGACGTTGTTGAACTGGGCCGGTCATGTGGCGCGACTTTCGGACAATCGCTGGACAAAAAGGATACTTGAATGGAGACTGCGTCAAGACTCATACAGAAGTAGAGGCCGTCCACCAACCAGATGGACAGACAACATCAAAAGGATAAAAACCAACTGGATAGAGGCAGCACAGGATCGGCAAGGATGGAAGAAGCTACGGGAGACCTATATCCAGCAGTGGACGCGATTGGTCGATTGATGATGATGATGATGAAGTGCAATTTGCGCTTCACCACGCGTTAAGTAATGCCTAAGGACTATAGGAAATACCTAACGTTAGGTCTGCCTAGAGTATTTAGGAAATGCTTAATCTCAAATTGATATAATAAAATTATTATATTTCTATCATTTTTTTCTCTTCTAACTATCCTTTTTCAAATTTACAGTCTAATATTAAACAGTGGTACCAATTATATGTACAGAACTTTCCAAATCAAGTTTTTAACAAGGTATTTCTCAACTAAGGATTTCTTAGGTTGGTGAAATCCGATTTAGGTAAGTACCGGATTTAGGTATTTCCTATCGTAGGAATTACTTAGTTAGGAACTTCCTGACATCACGTTGATGAAATCGGGCATATGTCTTTTGGGGGTTTAAGATACTGTTCCATCCGTCATTTTTATTAAGCAATTTTACAATTTTCTTAGGTTTTCCATTGCAATTACAAAATGGATGTAAAAATACGACCATGGTAATGAAACCCTGCTGTTGGCGTATTTTTTTTTCATATTTGCACTGAAAATCAAGAGATGCGGGAGTGGTTTCTATATCCATTTCAGATCTCCTGAACCACGATTCCCGAAATTCTTTGACATCTTCAGCGTTCCCTTACAGATCAAATGAACTGAAAGTTGGTGTCTGCGGTGTTTCTTGATTCTGAACAAAACTATCAATATTTGGGTAACTTCGGTCGAAATCTTCAAACTTTGGCAAAGGGGGGTGCATGAGCTGAACCGTTGACAAAACATGAGAAAACTATTTCTCTACAATATATATAAAGTTCAGCCTCAGAGAGTTTTTTGAAACGTACATATACCTCAGCAAATTAAGTAAATGTTAGTGCCTTTTGGAGGTATACACCTCATAAACAATGCCATTTTGAGTTAAAAGTTTGAAAATTCGTACGTGATTTGAGTTGATGCTAAATAAGCATCTTTTGGAGATATAAATATTCTTTTCTTGCTGCCGCCACTTTTATATATAGATTCTTTAGTTTTCGTGGTGTTTAAGGAATTGTGCACCTGCACAGCTCATTCAGATTGAATTAAGATAATATTTCTTAGGTGGATTGAGTTGGTGTTAGGGAAATACAATGTAGTAGTTTCATCCATTTTCCCTAACCGCCGCCATGGGGTTTGAGGTTGTGCGCTAACTCCAAAGCTTCTGCTAATTGAGTTAGAGAGTTGAAATTGTGTACATGGGTTTATTGAGTTGATGTTAGAGAAGTGTACACTGGGGACTCATCAAATTTATGTTACCACCGAAATTTTGTTGTTGACATATCAAGCGTTTTTGAGGATTCAGTTAAAACAATGAAATTTTGAAAGTTAGTTCGGTATATGTTACCTCCATAATTTTTATGTAGAGTTGTCATACGTTTTTGCAGGTGCTCAAGCTTTTTGCATCTCTTCAACTCCTTCAAATTAACGTAGGGGGTTATAAACTGGGGGATCAAAAACTGTGAAAGGATATAAAATATTGTATACATCTGAATATTGTATCGAACTAAAATTTTATAAAAAAAATTATGATCTAATATTTGTCTTATTATTTTCAGATCTCTGCAACTGATCCAGACTGTGGAGTGAACGCTATTGTCAACTACACTCTGGGAGATGGTTTTGGTAAACTGAAAGAATTTGAAGTAAAATCTGCAACAGGTGAAATATGTATCACGAAAGAATTGGACTATGAGACAAGAAATGTATACGAGTTTCCAGTTGTCGCAACTGACCGAGGTAAGATAATACACAAAGAATCAATAAACTGAAAACGTGTTCTTTTATTGAACGATCATATGGTATAATACGTATAATACGTATAATACGTATAATCTTACATTCATGAAATACTATAGAATTTTTCATGACATAAAGATATACTTTCAAAGGTATTTTCAAAATTATGAGTTGGCATTATAAAAATTATTAGTATATATTTCAAATGCCTACTTTGAAAACAACAAATCAAATGCAGATATGAGATATAATCTTTTGAAACATTTAGAAAAATTAAACAATCATATTACTGAAATTGAAAGAAAAATTCTGATATGTAGTAACTTGTAACCTCATATAAGTTAAAAATCAGAACCTTTAGAAGAAATACCAAATCGGTGACAAAAGATGTGAAAATTAGTTATTGAAAATATATCCCGATGGTGCATGGAGCTTTTTGAATTCCAAAATTCTTTTAAATTGAGATAGAGTGTTGATATTTGTAAGTCGTTTGTGTGAAAGTTTGTAGATAAGCCTTTCGAAGGTATAAATTTTTTTCTGCAACCGCTAAAATTTTCATCTAAGGATTTTTTTTGTTGAGAATCATCCTCTTTCAGTTAAATATTTGAAATTTCTTACGTCGATTGAGTTGATGTTAGAGAAGTCCACTGTAGTGGTTTCATCCACCTTTTTTAACTACCCCCATTTTATGGTAGAAATTTCGTTTTTGAGGTTTTGCACAGCTACACAGCTCATCTAGATTAGGTTGAATGTTTGAAGTATCTTTCCTGCATTGGGTTGAATGAGAGAAAAATTGATGGCTAAATATGTGAAAATTAATTGTCTACAACATACAGGTTCACTTACATTGCATGTTCACTTTACTTGTTCAACAACCGCCATTTTTATGAAGAAATTTTTGGTTTTTCATGGTTTGTGAACTCCACAGCTTCTGCAGATTCAGTTAGAAGGTTGAAATTTGGTACGCACTGAGCACTTTGTGGTGACTATTTTTTGTTAGAATCTGGATCTGCCTCGCACTCAATACTCGAGGCATTCAACCTCAGTAACTTCTCGCTCATTAGTCATATTTTATTCTATTAAATACATACTATTGCAGTGTAACGAAGGACAGCACTCAGGTGAGGGAGTAGTTTAGTTTTTCTATCCATTTCAGACCTTTTAGACCACGATTTTCGAAAAAATTTCCATGTCTGATATATATATATATATATATATATATATATATATATATATATATATATATATATATATATATATATATATATATATATATATATATATATATATATTAATAAGATAAAATATGATTAATGAGCGAGAAGTTACTGAGGTTGAATGCCTCGAGTATTGAGTGCGAGGCAGATCCAGATTCTAACAAAAAATAGTCACCACAAAGTGCTCAGTGCGTACCAAATTTCAACCTTCTAACTGAATCTGCAGAAGCTGTGGAGTTCACAAACCATGAAAAACCAAAAATTTCTTCATAAAAATGGCGGTTGTATATATATGTATATATATGTATATATATATATATATATATATATATATATATATATATATATATATATATATATATGTGTGTATATATATATATATATATAAACATATATATATATATATATATATATATATATATATATATATATATATATATTTATTCGAATTGTTGTAGATAAGCCTTTCGGAGAGTTCAAACAATAAACCACAATTGTGTGATTATCTTCCGTATCAGAGGTTTTTGTTTGTTGTACTATTTTCATCTTCAAATTTTCAATCCAATGCTTGGCTACGCCGTTCTGATGAGGACCAAAGAGTCCGAAACACGTGTCAACGGCTGCTTCCATATAAGCGTGCTATACCGATAATTCTACTCCACTTCTTTAATGTTTTCCCATGACTAATTTCTTTGTTGTTAGATAAATAGTACCCTATTATTATTATTTTCAAACATTACGTAGGTAAGGGTTTCTTTGGTTTCCCTTACCATCTAATGATAACAATTTTGGATATTAATATTAGACTGAATAGCATATACAAAGCAACCCTGTCTATTCAATTTTTTCAAATCAATAAATGTCAAAGAAATTTCAATTACGAATATCGTAGTGAAACGTCAACTTTTTAATAAAATCGAGTTTTTTAAGATTCAACCAGCCTGTTATTGCTAATAATTATCAAGAGATTATATATATATATATATATATATATATATATATATATATATATATATATATATATATATATATATATATATATATATACCCGGTACATATTGGCATCTGCAGCGGCTCCCATCGAGACAAATGAGCTGAAATTTGGTACCTAGGATTGTTCTCGTTGCAAAACGAAAGTATAAAAATTTGAGTAAATTTCTTGAACCGCTGCCATTTTTACAACGATGTTTCATGTTTATTCGTGGTTTTTGGCAACTTGCAGTTTCAACTATTTTCCTCAGTCGCGCTGCCCCTCACGGAGACTATTCCGTTCAAATCGCATCACGACCTGCTTCGCTATCATTACACGATGCACTTCGCGAAAAAAATTTTTATAGTAGAGGGTTGGAATTTGTTACTTGGATTGGGTTGATGTTGAGATACGTTTTTTCGTTATTTTCAACTGTTTTCTTCAACCACGATGCACCTCCAAAAATTTTTTTTCAATAAAATGAATTATTTTTAACTTTTTAATTCGGTTTCTTATTCAAGCGTGATTTTTCAAAATATAATTCAATTCGCTAGAATCGCCTCTCGAGGCGATGCATTTCATGCGAAAATACGACTTGTGATGGAGCTCTGCTGCTCACGAGTTTTTTTTATTATAATGTAAGTAATTTCAACAAATGAACTATGCATTTTTTTTAAATTCATAAAAATTATTTCCAGTAATATTTTCGATATATCAGAAATGTGTGCTCTTCTGTTATTCGTGTACATAATATTCTCATTCCTCTCAACAATATTCTCTCATGTTTTTGTCACCTTTGTATCTTTAACTGTTCGAATGCTCACCACACATGACAAATGATTTTTATCTCACGATCTTCGGTTCGTGGGCCGAAGTTAAGAATGACATCGTGATCTCGGGTACGTTTTGTTTATATGTGCTTCATAAATAGATAGATTAGAGAATACATTAAAATTCGTAGAGTAGAAAGAAGGATCGAAGCAGAGTACGATTGTCTCTCGTATTGGCAGAAACGGCTTAGGTGAAGGTCGTTATGGAGAACTGGAAAAAGTTTAATGGTCGATGACATTTTAACAAATGGAAATACATTCTTAAATAAAGTCGACTTCGTCAAAAAAATTCAATATAGAAGGTGACAAATTATATAATTCTTTGATGGCTTGAAGTGAGACAAGATAAATTAACTTGGTGGATGAGATTAGCCTAACGGTATTATCCATAGTGATGAGGAAAATAACATTTGATTTATTTCCTCACATTGTTAATATTATGTTTCGACAGGTCGTTTGAGACATTTTTTCTATGGAATTAGTTTCCAGAGGTATGCTAATTGAAGTTGTTACAAGGGATCAAGTTTTTTTAAATTTCATTTGGATATTAAATATTTGGGGTGTGGAACTATGTTGATTATATTACCCGTGTATTCTTTAAACGAATATGGTAGCTGGGTAATTTTTGAGTGATAAATTCCTATAAAATAGATACAAAGTGTAATGATACACACTAAGCGTTTTTGACATATTTAAGTTTTTATGTCAAAAATTACAATTGCAAGTCCTAATATAATTATCAATTGTTCCTATAAGGAAGCCCTTATTGCTTACTTTGGAATGGATTCCTTGTTGAGAAGGATTTACTTTAATAGATTTTGTATAATATTTGGATAACGAATCATACAGGGTGTTCAAAGAATAAGATTTTAATGGGGTTGGGAAAACTGATGAAAATCAATTTTTTCAAATGGAAACCCCCATTTTTCTAATTTTGAAGTATTGAGCATAAAAAATCAAGGTAACTTTGTATAAGGTTAATCATACCTAAAATATTTATTTTCGGAATAATGCCAATTTTATATTTTTATATGTCGATTTTGCATTTAATCAACAATAAACAATTAGATCTAGGATAGCCATGCTCGTATTTGGCATTTCAAATCATCGTTATGACACCCTGGTTAAATTATACAAACGAAGATTATTAAAACTTTATATTTATTATTTATGGACAATGCGATAAAGTTATTTGGCTTATCTTCGAAACCTTTTCTGTCAACATTATGGGGGGCACCTCCATTTTTTTTATAATATCTGCCCAGAATCTTGGGTAGAATTCAAAAATGGAATAATGTATACGGTGTCCCATTTAAAATGAGTGACTTGGGGTCTATTTCCGGTATAACCGGAAAGGCCCAAAAATTAAAATATTTTAGCTGAATAGGCTGATTGATAGACATCTCAGTTTCCAAAATTTCAAATTTTTCCTACATTCAGTTTCTGAGATATCGATCGATGAAGTTCCTGGTGGTCCACCCTGTATATATATATATATATATATATATATATATATATATATATATATATATATATATATATATATATAGTGTTAATCAGAAGAGGCTCAAATAAAATATATTACTCTACTTATTTATAACAGTTAAATATAATTTGTGAGTCAGAAAAACGAAAAATTGGTATATCAATATTTAAAAATAACTTTTTCCGTCGACCTCTAAATAAAAGCTTACTTTAACGTACACGAAATTGATCATTAATGACCCATTTTAATGTGCAATTTCTCCTATTTTAATGTATGATTGTCATGGGCAACCAAACACAGAAGTATTCAGCACAGAATAGTTGAATTATTCTGTGTCTGTACTGTTATTCCACAGAGAAAAGGAATTCATAATTCAAATCGAAAAATTTAACTCTATACAAAATAAAGTAGAAACTGCGGAAAAAATTTTATGCAATAATCGTTCGAAAGTAAATAACACTTCAGCTTCCACCAGTTCCACATATTCCTTATCGGATATTGTAGGTAATGTTAACTATTCAGAATGTCACATGTCTAATATTCCATCTATGAATTTCTCAAATTGTTCCATCGGGAGCATAAATATAAATATATCGAATTGAACATAGAAATTTATATTCTGTCAAGTATATCTGTCATGCAAAATAAAAATTTATTTCAATCAAGAATTTATACTCAATTCATGATGAGGTCGACGGAAAAATCTTGTAATAAACTCGTTTATTAATGTAGCGATTAATGGTCTCGAACTATTAACGCGCTCGCTCCGCTCGCGCGTTAAAATATCTCAACCATTAATCGCTGTCATTAATAAACTAGTTTATTAAATAACTATTATTTTATTTCTGCTCCGTCTCTGATCATCGACATCTGCACCCGCTTCTCCATCCGTGAGCACAGAATCGAATAGTTTCCGCAATTCATGCATACTACTGTATTTCCTAGAAGAATTATGGCCTGGCAAAAATCCGTATAGCTAGCTATTATTACGTCTGAACGTGAAATCTATCGTATATATCGTTTTGTTTAGCGAAGAGGCTACAAGCGACATTAGAATAAATAAAATCAAGTTCATTGTCGAAGATAAAATTGCAGCAGAATTGTTGGATTTCTGCAGATTTTTAGTTATTCAGCATTTCTTTATATATATATATATATATATATATATATATATATATATATATATATATATATATATATATATATATATATATATATATATATATATATAGGTATATATATACCGAATTTCCTACTTATATACCGAGTTTTCTACTTATATACCCGTCGTTATTACAAGTAGTCACTAGGTAATAATAGAATTAACCATTTCTGTTTGATAATTATACTTTTCACTATATGTTTTATAGTTAAATGAAGTTAAGGTTACTTACAGCTAGTACTAACTGAAATTTAATAAAATCAACAAATATAACAGATTTTTCAGAAAAAAAACATTTTGTTCATTCAGTATTTCAAAACAAAGGGACATTCAAGAACAATGACAAAAAATATTTATTGGGTCAACTTCATAAACATTACTAAAATGCGTATATGCTTTGAAAATTTTTTATTTTAAAGAAATATTTATAAAAATCATTCTTTTTTTGCACAAATATCTTTTGGAAGTGGATAAGGATTAATCCCATAAATTCTTGTTTTCCCTACATCCACCAGTTGAATCTATTTTTACTTAATTCAGACTAGTATTAATGAAGGGGCAATGATAAAACTAGTGCTAACCAGGAAATTCGGGTAATGAAGGATTTCAGTATAACATCCATATACATTTTTTTCTGTACACCAGCAATTAAAGGTGACTTTTTAATGCCTTCTTTGAGTTTTAAAAGTGTACGTTTATAAGGTATAGTGTTAAAAATATTTTTAACACGTAATGTTAAAAGAAAAATTCTTATAAAAGAACATTTTTAAAGACAGTTTCACTGAAGTTTCCTTGTATGTTCTTCTATCTACACCAGGCGAGAAAATTAGTATATTATGCAATTTCGTATGATGCCGCGACATTTTTGGCAGCATTTCTAGTGTGACTTTTTTGCATCCTCTTCAATGTCGTTTGGTAACAAATCATCACTTTCATTTGAATAAGTATTTTTATCGTCAAGAAATAGGAAAGGTGTACAAAAAATAGTGTATGATATTTGTGTTAAAAGTGACTTTATTTTGTTCCCCACTGACAAAATAAAGTATCCCTTTTAACAATAATATAATAAATAGCTATTTTATGAAGCAATACACGACTATTTTCTTGTGTCATTTATGAGCTTTAGAAAAACCAAAAAGTCAAAAAAATAGACAACTATGTTCCATTTATCTTTTTTCGACTGTGGACTTGAGTTGCTGCTAAATGCGTGCTATTCATTTCAATTTGTTTTTTAAACATCAAACTAATGATCATCAAAGAAAAATATATACTCATTATAAAATAGACATTGAGGTAATTATTGAATCAACTTCAACATATTAAGATTGGAAATTTCATATTCACACAATATTTCTAAATACATATGAATTTCTGTTTCAGGTGGTCTCAGTACGACAGCAATGGTGAAAATCCAAATCACGGACATCAATGACAATCGTCCCATCTTCTATCCCCGTGAATACAACGTTTCGCTTCGTGAAAGCGGCAGTTCATTCTCAGCGAGCTCCCCGGTTGTCATCATTGCTGCAACCGACGCAGACTCCGGTCGATTCGGAACGGTTGCCTACAAAATCTCGGCCGGAAACGACGCTGGCCTCTTCAGAATCGACCGCCATTCCGGAGAAATTTTCATTAATCGTCCCGGTCTACTCTCCAGAAGGTCACAACCCTATCACCATTTGAACATAAGCGCAAATGACGGCGCTGGTTTGAAATCTGTCACTGATGCCGAAGTTTTCATTTCCATGATTGATTCTGCGCAAAGGCCGCCTATTTTCGAACGTGCACGCTATACGTTTTCTGTCAGCGAAAATGTCGCCAAGGACACTCTAGTTGGAAATGTCACTGCTACTGTTTCTGGATCTAGTAAGTTGAAAGGTTCTTCATTGGTTACATTGTTCTTTTTCCGGTTTTTGATCGTATTTACCGCGGAAAGACTATTGCACTTTGTTGAAAGTCAACTTGAGGTCTGTTATATATATATATATATATATATATATATATATATATATATATATATATATATATATATATATATATATATATATATATATATATATATATATATATATATATATATATATATGTCGCAGTCTTATTGTAAAATCAGTCATATTATAATACGCCTAGGCTTTTTCAATACGACTAGGCATATCGCAATACCATCGAAATAATCGAAGATCTCACAATTTGACTGACAATTCAAGGCGTATTGTAATACGCCTGCTGATTCTTAGGCTTATTGTCAAAACTCAAAAGCGCGCGAATACTCTGGATTCTGAGTGATTATACTCGTCGTATTGTAATAAGACTTATGGCTTGTCAGACTAATTGACTCTGAAGATGTATGTAGAGTATGTGGACAACATTATGAAGATACTTCTAATTTCACAAGTTAATCAGAACGGACGTGCAATTTATGCAAAAATGAAGAAGTATTCAAGAACCAAAGAGAAAAATGTGTAGTGGGCCTAAAAAAAGCTGCAGAAAAAATGCTAAACTTAAGTAATAAGAAATAGAAACCTCTTGAGATAGGTCAAAAAGTAGCAATCGAAGTTCCTAAAGTAGATAGAGTACATCTCGATCCCAAAAATATCTTATAGGAATCATCGTAAAAGTTTCCAATGGTGTTTACCAAACTGACACCATCCATGTACTTTTTAACCGATGATTTTCGAGGGATGAAATGACTGATTGCAGGGATAATGAAGTAATCAATATTCCAGAGAATAAAGTTATTTCCTTGAGAGAAGCTCCGAGATTATTTTCAAGGTCAGGGGTTCAAAAAGTGCTCTTGCAAACCAAGCAAGTCACAGTGTCAAAATAATAAATGTTTATGTTTCAAATCCCATATGAAATGCACAAGCAAATGCCATTAAAGTGGACCATGTATAAATAAGTAATCCAAATCCATTTGTTTTTTTATCCTATAAGCGATATCCATAATTTGCCTGGCACATTACCAGTCGTATTATAATACGACGTATTTTAAACAGTCATATCCTAAAAACAATCGCGTACAGATTCTTTTGGACAATAAGCCTAATAACCAACAGGCGTATTATAATACGCCCTACATTATCATTCAAATTATGAAATCCTCGATTATTTCGGTCATATTGCAATATGCCTAATCGTATTGAAAAAGCCTAGGCGTATTATAATATGACTGATTTCACAATAAAACTGCGACATGTATATATATATATATATATATATATATATATATATATATATATATATATATATATATATAGTATAGGTATATAAAAAAGAACAACACTTATGGGAAAATACGACCTTGCTGACGAAGCTTCAACTGATTTGGCCTATACTAAATAAAACTAGGGTTTTTGATTTTCACTATATTTTTGTAAACATAACAATTGTTTCGTTTGTATTACTCATCTGAAGATGCCACTTTGTTTGGCAAAACAAAAATAGTGAATTTTGGATTAATAAACATACTAAAACAATGGTTTATAAAAACAATTTACACATTTATTAAATAAAATACCTACGCATGACGCACGTTCTGGTGAGACTTCATCAAACTTTTAGATGCTAAATGCAAACTGATATATTGCTCCCTTACATGGAATACAAGAAATAAATAGATCTCAATTTGTGTAAATAGAAGGATGGTTACAAATAATTAGTACAACAGGAAAAAATCATTCTAAACAGGTAGTTCGGTAATTTTGTTTAATTAAGATTCAGAAGGGGGCTTGTAGTATGATCAATTTGGGTATTCATATGCTATTCATATGCCATATGAATAGCCAAAATGATCATACTACAAGGTCCCTTCTGAATCTTTTTAAAATTACCAAAATACCTGACTAGCAGTTCAGAATGGGGTTTTCCTATTTTACTAATTAATTAATAATTGTAACCATCCTTCTGTTGTTTACCCTTTCTATACAATTTGTCACCTACTTATTTATTTCTTGTATTCGATATAACAGAGAAATATATTTATTTTGCACTAGCTGACCCGGCAAACGTTGTTCTGCCATATGAATTATTTTTATCTATTCATCTATCTGCCGATGTATATCTACCTATCTAACTATATATCTATCTATCTAGATAGTTATCTATCTTTCTATTTATCTAACTATCTATCTATCTATCTATCTATCTATCTATCTATCTATCTGCATATCTATCTATCAATTTATCTGACCGGGCAAACGTTCTGCCATATAAATTATTTTTATCTATCTATCTCTCTATCTATTCATCTATCTGCCGATGTATATTTACCTATCTATCTATCTATCTATCTATCTATCTTTCTAGTTATCTATCCTTCTATCTATCTATCTATCTATCTATCTATCTATCTATCTATCTAACTATCTATCTATCAATCTATCTGACCCGGCAAAAAAGTTGATCATTGGGAGTATGAAATAGTATATTGTATAATTAGTGGGAAAAGCATAATATTCCCAAACGACTGTGATAATTCGCTCGTCGCTACGCTCCTCGTCTGGTAACACAGGAGTTTGGGAATATGCTTTTCCCACGAATTATACATACTATTTTTTCTCCGATCGTTGATTTACATTTAAAAAATTAATTCAAAAATATTTCATCCAAGATGTAATCAAGTAAGTTTAAATAGGTTTCTCTATGTTCATATTGAAATATAGAAGTGGTAGCCATGGAAATTACTCTGTTATGACAAAAGTAAAATAATTTTAAAGCCGGTTTTGTTTGATTCGTTGTATTTTATAAGGAATTAAAAAAGAATTAGCAAACATGAACACTGATAGTGATTATTTGTTGTCTTGCACGGCTCCTGAACTAGTAGAAGCCGCGAACGTGGCTTCACTTAATTCACTTCCGGCGAAATCCAGAGAGAAGTATGAACTTGCGTACCAACGCTTCATGAATTTTTGTAGAAAAAACAACAGTGTATCCTTCTCTGAGAATGTACTGATCGCGTATGTTGCTGAATTGCCTAAAACAATGAAATCTTCGACGTTGTGGGCACATTATTCCATGCTTCGATCAACTTTGTCTGTTAAAAATAATATTAATATTGCCCAGTACCAAAAACTGAGAGCAGTTTTAAAACGTCAAGCTACAGGATACAAAAAATGTAAATATTAACAACAATTATAAAAATTAAAACTATACTTTGTTTCATTTTAATGTAATAATCCATTTGTTTCATTACCGCACGCTACAGCAGTGTGGTAAGAATATTACCGCACTGTTATTTTCTAATTGCTTAGCAACTGACCACTATTCTGGAATGTTGAGCTTTGCGCATAGAAAACAGGTCAAAATAGTGTCACTTTTCCCACGATCGGAGAAAAAATATATTACGACCTATTCTCAAACCGACTATTGTTATTTTCGATTGCCATCTTGCAGCCCCATTGCGGATCTGTGGATAAAATAAAAAAAAATGAAAAGATGCAAAAATATGGGTTGATCGTAGAAGGGTAAACAATTGAGTGTAATATGAATTTTTCTATTCTAAGTCATGACAAAATAAAAATGACATAGATTAGAAATAATTTTATATGGTGGTTAAGTATTTTCAAATTTTCTTATTTCCCGCGCAGTTTTCTTAATTTTTTCTTTCGTAAGAATCTTCTTCTGACAATAAAAACACAACAAAAAAGAATTTTAGAAATAATCTTATATTGTTTTTAATTATTCTCAAATTATCTGATTTCACGCGCAATTTTCTTAATTTTTTCTGTCATAATAACCTTCTTCTGACACTAAAAAACACAACAAAAAAAGAATTAGTGAAATCGGTCCAGCCGTTGATTCATTTTTATATATAGAGAATTTCTAATTTCTTGGGCAATTTTCTTAATTTTTTCTTTCATAAGAACCTTCTTCTGACAATAAAAAACACAACAAAAAAAGAATTAGTGAAATCGGTCCAGCCGTTCAAGCGTGATGGCGGGACCAAGGGAAATAAGGATTCATTTTTATATATAAAGATTTTTATATATAAAGATTTAGCATCTGAAGAAGGTGAAGTTTCACCGAAACGTGCGTCATCCGAATTTTATTTAATAAATGTGTTAATTGTTTTTATAAAACATTGTTTTAAAATATAGTGAAAATGAAAATCCAAGCTTTATATGCCATTAAGTGAGTGTAGACATTACAGAAACAAGTATCTAGTATAGAAAAGGCAATATGTGAATTTCACTACAATTGGATATACCTTTAACTTCAGGCATACGTGATGTTTGAATTCTAAATAGTGGTGCAATTAGTAAACTATATATCACAATGAACTTGTGTAGTTCAGCTTAGATATAATATTCTTCAAAATATTATATTGCCATCAAATTAAATCTCCCTGAATTATGAAAATATAAATAATCAAACATGGCAACCTCTGAATAGTTTCTGGCACTTCGCATTCACAACTATCAATTACGTTTCTAGTACAGACCTGAGAAAAGAAAATCAACGTCACATTATATCATGCGAGCACAATAATTTTCCTCACGAATATGGAATCTAACATGCAACAAAAAGTGAGATGTTGTCGGTGGTTTGAATTAAGTTAACATGTAAATCATAAACGGTGGATGATTGATATGAATACGAATAGAGACATATCTAGCAACACAAAACGAACATTAAAAGGAAATGTCGGAATACTGCTTACTGGACAAATTAATTATATCTCTGATAGAATAAGTGTTTATATATATATATATATATATATATATATATATATATATATATATATATATATATATAAGAGGAGGGTAGTCGCTGACTAGTTTAGAGGATAACTATTTGTAGGGACTGCAGCAATGTAAAAGGAAACTCTTTGAAGTTTTTTCCAAGCTTTCGGAATCGTTTATTCCATCATCAGGGAGAATCTGTCCGTGAGGATGATTACATAGATGTCGATAATACGATATAAGAAAACATTGAAAATGATGCTATTTGTTAAAACATTAGAAAAGTTGATACATTTTTGAAGTTATAATTAAATTTCTGAACGAAATGTCAAATCGGTGTCACTCATTTTTTTATTTTCAAATTGAAGTTTGACATTATTTCGTTACGTTAAATTAATTTGATTTTGTGTTATTTTATATCAAGTGAAAGTAAAAAAGAATAAATTTCACTCAAATGGCTTATATCTGTTTTTTTATTGATGGATTTATTGTCTTGATAAATAAAGGCCATTTCTAAAAAAGATCTTTTTGAAAGATGTGATTCTCTTGTTAGAACAGTTGTTGAAAGGTAGTTCATCTGGTGGTCACAATCATTGACATGTTTAGCTAAAGCACATCTCTCAGGGTGTAATCTACTATCACTCTTATGTGAAGTGATTCTGTCTTTTAATAGTCTTTTTGTTTGGCCAATATAATTCTTATCACAATCATGACAAGGAATATTATAAACAACATTTGTGAGTGATAAAATAGGAATTTTGTCTTTTACTTTCGAATATATTTGTCTCATTGAAATAACTGTTCTATTTGCAATTTTGATGTTTTCAGAAGATTGAAAAATTCTGATTACTTTTCCAACTTGATAAAATTTCTCTTTGAAAATAACTATTTTTCATTCAATGGAAAATATTTCAGACAAACTTTTGGAACTCCAATGGGATCTTCAATCTCACCTATTCTTGCAGCTTATGTTATGGATGAATTGCTAGACACAGTGATTCCATTACTCTCTTTTAACTTATTTTTCATCAAAAAATATGTGGATGATATAATATTAGCTTTACCTAATAATGGTATAACAGAAATAAACAGAAGACTCAGATCTTTCAGTACCTTTTCTTGATACAAAACTTATACGATCGGTTGATAACATAATATTGATTGATTGGTATAGAAAAGCATGCAGTTCAGGAAGGTATTTGAATTTCTTTTCTTATCACAAATTTTCGATGAAAGTGAATTTGTTAAAACAAATGAAGAACAGAGTACTCAAAATTTCTGATATATCTTTTCATAACAAAAATTTGAATAAACTTCATGAACTTTTCATACAAAACTCCTACCCACCATCTTTAGTCAAGAAAATTTTATTTAGCACATCCTTATCAGAAAATGAAATTATAGGACAAAATAACAATTCTCATAATGAACTTGTTACAGATATGAGTCAAGTTTCAATTTTTTATGCCTCCTTACCTTATATGAAAGAAATAACACCTAAACTGACCAGAATTTTTCAATCTTCTGAAAACATCAAAATTGCAAATAGAACAGTTATTTCAATGAGACAAATATATTCGAAAGTAAAAGACAAAATTCCTATTTTATCACTCACAAATGTTGTTTATAATATTCCTTGTCATGATTGTGATAAGAATTATATTGGCCAAACAAAAAGACTATTAAAAGACAGAATCACTTCACATAAGAGTGATAGTAGATTACACCCTGAGAGATGTGACTTTAGCTAAACATGTCAATGATTGTGACACCAGATGAACTACCTTTCAACAACTGTTCTAACAAAGAGAATCACATCTTTCAAAAAGATCTTTTTTAGAAATGGCCTTTATTTATCAAGACAATAAATCCATCAATAAAAAAACAGAAATAAGCCATTTGAGTGAATTTATTCTTTTTTACTTTCACTTGATATAAAATAACACAAAATCAAATTAATTTAACGTAACGAAATAATGTCAAACTTCAATTTGAAAATGAAAAAATGAATGACACCGATTTGTCATTTCGTTCAGAAATTTAATTATAATTTCAAAAATGTGTAAACTTTTCTTATTTTTTTAACAAATAGCATCATTTTCAATGTTTTCTATATCGTATTATCGACATCTATGTAATCATCCTCACGACAGATTCTCCCTGATGATGGAATAAAAGATTCCGAAAGCTTGGAAAAACTTCAAAGAGTTTCCTTTTACATTGCTGCAGTCCCTACAAATATATATATATATATATATATATATATATATATATATATATATATATATATATATATATATATATATATATATATATATATATATATATAACAAATAGATTTTCAGCCACTTTTTGTCAGCTTATATTTGTGCCATCATACTTATCAATTTTTTGAATTTTTGACTACTCAGGTTATCATAAGTATAATATATAATAATCTTAAAAACACGATTTAATAGAAAAGCGAATTAAAAAGTAAAAAACATTTTTCAATGAATTTAAATTAAGAATAGTGTTATTAACAAAAATTTCTTTTATTGTAGAAACGTGTGGGGTGCTTGAAGTCAATTGTTATAATATTTTAATGACAGAAATATCTCAAAAAGCACCGTTTTCTACAATAAAAGATATTTTTTTGTTAATTACACTATTCTTAATTTATATTTATTGAAGATTATTTTCGAACTTTTAGTATGCTTTTCTGAAGCTTATTTTTCAGTTTTTCTGAACTATAATTTATTTTTCTACTTTTTAGTTGGTATCTACAAAACCGTGTTTTTCATTTTTTTTTAACTATTTGTGAACACATTGAACCCAAATTACTTTGGCATTATGCTAATGAATAAACATAACTACATCTACGTCTAATATATAACGTAAAGCTACAGTTCCCAGGAGGAACATTCTTATTGCGTGTTTCCGAAAACTTTCCAAAATGTTCCAAAATATTCCTTAAATTTTTTTTATTTCTCGGCAACAAATGTTAACTGTTCTTACTTGTCACCCTTCAAGCTATTGCGTGTTTCCGTAAATGTTTTCCTGAATGTTTCTTAAAATTTCTTTAATTTTCGGCAACAAATGTTGACTGTTCCTACTGGTTGCCGGTTTTCATTTTAAGCGGTAAACTTTAAAAAAATAGGATACATGTGTAAACAAATCCGTGTTGCTATCGCAGTGAAAACGTATCGAGAACGCAACTAGTGAACATTCTTGTTGCAGATTTTCAGTGTGCAATGAAGTACGAAAACGAATAAAGATATAGCTAGGGTTCCACCGGAGGAACATTTTTGTTGTTGCTGTTGCTTGTTTCCGTAGATGTTTCTAAATGTTCAAGCGTTGAAGAACTATTATAAAAAAACTTCGCCTTTTCTCGTCGGAACGTTTTTCTAAAATGTCGATAATTTTTTTTAAACTTTATTGAAGAAAGCAGAAGTTGAGTCACATCCAGTGAAGCTGTGGGAAAATAGTATCAAATCTGCACTGTTTGGATATTCAGTTTCTAAACTTTCAGAAGAATATGCCAGTGAAGCGGAATTTTGCTCTGAAATTAATCATTTGAAAAATTGGTTTTTCGACGATTACTCCCTCATTTTTGGAGCTATAATATTTTCAAAAAAACATTCTGTAAGGAATTTCAAGGTCGTTGACACCACGTTGATTAAACGCTGATTTTAACCTTTCATTTGAAAAGGGTTGACCTCGTAGGGCTTGGATGAGCCACAATTAATACGCGAATGCAAACTTTGAGCCAACATATCTCGTTCAATTAACATTATTCAAAGATCAAAAAAGTATCAAAATATTTAGTAAGGAAAACTTACAAAATTACAATTAACAACAAGGACAGTTTTCATATCATGAATAGTTTTTGGTCTATTTGAGAAAAAAGCATTTTTTTTTCAAAATGACGAGAATGCGATTTTCAATTCAATCAACAATTTTTTATTAATTAAGCATTTTAAACTTGTCAAATCACATGGATCATATTAATAACACTTAAGTTAAAATAATTGAAAGTGGGTTACGATTAATTTCATTCAGGGTGGTCACGACGAGGGAGTAAGTGTTAAATTTAAAAAAAAATTAAAATAAGTGACTTTATTTTTGTTATAAGTCAGTCCATTCTTATAAAAAGCCTTTTGTATGAAAACTAATTTTGAAGGTTTTTTCTTGTACTTTAAAGAGGGCTCGAGTTTCACCAGAAAATTTCAGTTTTCAAATTATTTAAGGTTTAAAGTTTTCAATTTTGGGTTTCCCGAAAAATAACCATTCTTCAACGAGTAATAACTCAGACGTTGTTGGGTTCACGAAGGTCATTCGAAAACGTTTATCTTTTCTCTATTATTAGCTACATTTTTGTTTCAGATGATTTTTCCGATAAAATGAAAGTTTCGGCAACAAATGTTGATTGCTTCTACTAAACAATATGCAACTATTGACAATTTCAGTTGCTTCAGTGGAAACAAGAAATTTACGTATGTTGCCATAAGTTTCTGCCCTTGGCAACAAGGAGAAACATTCAGCAACAAAATGTTTCTCACTGTTCCTCCGGTGGAACCGTAGCTTAAAGTTTACATTTATCTCAAGGAGTGAATCGAATGCAACATTAAACTATAGAATCTCTTCTTCATCTCGTGTATACTTCTAATTTTTCTCACG
>JARQZK010000793.1:105000-112500 GCA_030704885.1 Cynegetis impunctata | reverse complement strand
GAACCTTATTTCTATTTGACCCCTAATAGTATCCAAAATTTCATAAAATATTTGCTTATAGTGAAGCTCCATATCTGCGTAACTGAATTTCTTTCATTTTGGGCTAAATTGAGTCGTATCATCAGTAGTTTGAAATACAGAAAATAGTCTTTTAAAATAAACTTCTGCACGAAATTCTGAAATTTTTCCCAAAAGAAGCTTGAGCCGATTTCGTGAGTAAATTACATCTGAAAACTTGTGCTGTAAGATTTGAAAAACTATTTCTGTTTGTTCAAAAATTAATTTAAAGATGTTTAGAAAATAAATAAATTCCTTATCTTGTAAGTAAGATATTAATCCGCGTGCTGTATTTAAAGTTACTTTATCGGTGAAAAATTCCTCACTTTCAACTAGGTATAGAATTAAATCCTCAAATCCTAAGCGGCCCCAAACACAGACATTTTCACTAGTAAAAAACACTGCCAACAAAATAATTAAGTTTTTACCTGTGATCCGGTTAGGCAAGGATGTCTCTCATAATTCCTTTTATTAAAACCGCGGTTTTGTTGTCTGTTACGCTGCACCGAATTGTTTAATTCAGGAGTAGGTCGCAATGTTTTTATCAAAACTTTATCCTCATAACTTAGTGCACTAAAGTTATGGAATAACAAATATTCCACTAAGTCACCATTGAAATTTTTGAAATTAACTTCAGTAACCAAACTCATTTTAAAACAATACGCGAGCAATATAAGTAAACACGCTGCCATTAGTAACTACGATCAAACTACGATTCAATTAATGCTTTCCAACGAATCCACTCGATGTCACGCGAAATTCTATAGTTGTGATTGGTCGACATTGTATGAGACTGGGTTCCTATCCGTGTTGCCATTTACATGTGTTTTGCTTCTCTATTGCAATGAAGTATTCATTCGGAGTATTTGCACCGTTGTTTGCTTTTCTGTGGCAGGCATAATGAACGTTGAGAATATACCTTTCTAAGCCTCCGCTGCGTTGCCACAAATCTTGAACTGAATGAAATGCAGTAAATGTAAATACCTTCTATCTTAATTAATAAATTATATTCTATAATGTAGGTTGAAAGGAAAGTAGGTGCATAAAATAATATGATTTTGATTAATATGAATATGCTGAATGCTGACTATTCAATATAATATATTAGTGATACACGGAATATTATTGAGGAGGCTTAGCCTCCTTAGCCTCCTTTGACTAGCCGCCACTGATATATATATATATATATATATATATATATATATATATATATATATATATATATATATATATATTAGAGAAAAGAGTAGCGGGAAAGTGCTTGAGCTGAAGTTTTGCAAACCGGTGGTAAGAAATGTGAAAATTAATTTTCTTTGTAAACCAGCTGCAAACCATCCAGAATGAACTCATTCTGTTGGATAGTTGAAAATTTGGGAAGGTATTAAATTGATATTTGGAAAGTGCCTTTTGAAGGTATACACTGTTTCTTCATAACTATCGTCATTGTTATGTAGATTTCTTTCTTTTTGTACCTCCACAGCTCCTCCAAATTTAGTTAGGCTTGATTTTGATTCGTAGATTAACTTGATGACAGGATAGTGCCTTTTGGTGTTTTTAACTATATTTGAACTTTTCCGCCTCCATTTTATTGAAGGGATTTTATGTATTATCATGATATTTGAAGTTTGGCTCACATCCATAGTTCCTCCAGATTGAGTTAGAGGTTTGAAATATGAATAAGAAAAATGCTTCTTGATAGTTTTAACTATATATTCATTGGCAGCCACCATTTTAATGTGAAGATTTAATGTTTTTTCGTGGGATTTAAGATTTTGTTCATCTCAGAGCTCCTCCAGATTCAGGAATAGGGTTGAAATTTTATAAACATTTATATTTACTTAATAGGTTGAAAATTTATGTGTTTCGAATTAATAATCCCTTACGCGGCGAAGTCTGTGTCAACGGTACACAGACTTCGTTACGTAAGGGATTCTAAATTCGAAACCTTGAATTATTGAAAAGTTCATGAAACCGAAATATAGAACAATGAGACAACCGGAAAATACTTGGAAAAATTAGGCTGCACAGATGAAATTAGACGGAAAAAAATGAATTTCCAAAAAAATTAAATTGCAAAAAATCAAAATATTAAAGAGAACTTCGAAAATATCTACAAATGTTCGGTAAAAAACATAACAAAATTGTGAATTTCAAACTCCAATAAATATATATATATATATATATATATATATATATATATATATATATATATATATATATATATATATATATATATATATTTATATATATATATATATATATATATATATTTATATATATATATATATATATATATATATATATATATATATATATATATATATATATATATATATATATATATATATATATATATATATATATATATATATATATTCTTTTAATTAAATGAATTGAAACTGTTGGTTTGATTCCATTAAAATTAGTTTAATTTCATAGACATATGTTTCGGGATATTGACCCATTATAAAGAGCTGATGACAAACTAAAAAAAACTCAGAAAAAGTTAGTCATCGACTATTTATGTTGGGTTAATAGTCCGAAACATATGTTGAATAATAATTCAAACTCATTTTAGTGAAATCCATTCAAGTGTTCCACTTCATTTGATTATTAATATAGAATTCAAAGATCAGCCTACGTTTCATGAAATTCAACAATTATTTCAATGGCCTCAATTTTCTCTTCATATCGTAGCATAGTATTACCAGAACATTACATCTGTTCGCCAGGAAATAGCTGCTTCTAAAATTGCACAGAAGAATGGGAACTCATTTTATACCAAGCAAGTGTGAAGCAAAAAACACTAACATATCCATTATCTTTAAAGTGATCACTTCTGGTGAATTTCAGCCTATACCTTGTGCGGTTAAATTCATAAATCAATATTTTACATTTTAAATTTTGATATTTAAGGAAGTCTATAGTTTTCACTTTTAAACATCTTCGTTGACATCGAAATAAACACTTTCTGATTCTAAATTTACAAGATATTGTATCTCGTTTGCATTTCTTATTCATTTTCGTTTCTTGACTAATACCCAAACTCCAATAGTTTGTACACCGAAAACATATCCCTTTACCTTCTTGCGTTCTTAGGTAGAGTTACTTCTATATTGTAAAAGTAAATAGCGTAAACCTCTATTGGATGTATATTTACTATGGCCATAATGCATGGAAATATTACATGAAAATATGACTTCGGTTATCGAATACAATCTTGGAAAATACTTGGGACCGCTGGATCAATAAAAAAGGCCAGATATCCACGTCTCTGCAGCGGACGTGCTTCGTGAATACAATGGTCACTTTTCACTTAGCATATTCCCGAAATGTCGTCTGCTTCCAAGACAGACGGATAGACTCCCGCATCCCTCGAAATAATTGCCCAACTGCGCTGCCCCCGGTCTTTATTCTCTGTTAAAAGGCTTGTTTGCCTAAATGCTAATCAGGATGTTGGAAGGTGCAGAGATTACGGCGTTTAAAAATACGAATTTTGATCTTGCAGCCAGATAGTACATATTTTTTAAATCGGGCAAATATTTGCTATTAGTTGTTTCGTAGTTTGAAGTATTTATCAGGATTTGGCATTTGAATTTTACAGAAAAATGTTTGGTTAATCATAAATTCGATATCAATGAAAGATACAATAGATTTATACAAGTACGGGCCTGTATTTCTATGAACTTACGCAGTCAAGATATGTACTCTCCAAGGTGGATTTTTGAAGAGAATTTCGCACGTACCCTCCTGCAATTACCTCGAAAAGCAGCCTTCGCCCTCCCGTGAAACGGCCCATGAATCCCGAACGTTGAAAACCGCGAATCAACTATAAGTTATATATATTTATATATAAACATATATATATATATATATATATCTACATATATAATATATATATATATATATATATATATATATATATATATATATATATATATATACATATATATATATATATATATATATATATATTAATATATATATATATATATATATATATATATACATATATATATATATATATATATATATATATATATATATATATATATATATATATATATATATATATATTTATATATATATATATATATATATATATATATCTTTCCAATCTTTATTGTTCCGCTTTTAGATAAAAAATGACTTAAGAAGAAGTTTTACGTTTACAGGCTTTCAGCAAGATTTGCAGAATCTAATTTCAATTGAAATAAATATGAATGGGATAATACACAATTCATGATACTCTAATATCGTCCTTGTTTTCATGTACTAATTCGTAACCCAAAAATATAATTGAAAATGTTTTAACCTCCAAAAAATATTTTGAATCGAAGTAACCTTTACTGGAGGGGAAATTCATATTAAGAAATAAAAACATTACATTTACAATTAAATAAAAAATGTTTCGACAATGTCATGAAGACACAATTGTCATTTAATTGTAAATATAGTGGAAATTAAGTTAAAATAAACGAGTTCTTATTTCTTAAAAAGATATATTTTGATTCTCTCGGTACTTGTATTATATACCTATATTCTTCTAATACTCGTTTTTTTATATCATAAATTTTTCCATTCAGCAGAAATAATCGGTGAAAGTGTATATAGAAAAATGTTATTAGATCTGAAAATTTACATACATAGTTGATATTAACTATTTTATGCAAGAAAACAAATCCTGGTGAATGTGTTTTTCTATTCCCTTTACTAATACATTGATGTTACTTTAAGTAACTTTATTGAAGATAAAATATGCAAAAATTATCGGTGAATTTGATCGACATATTTTGAAATTTATTCTTGATTCTTAATATATTATTATGTGATTTTATAGATGAAAATTAATTGCGATGTATTTATTTGGGTCACAGAAGAGTTAATGATTGAAATGAATATAAATCTACGTACTTGGAAACGCTGGCATAGCGTTGTTTAGTTAACCAATGAATTTGCATATATTGAATTCAATTTGAACTCTTTATTCATAAACGAAGTCAACAAACGCAAATTCGCGAACGAATCATAAGAATGTATTCGCCAGGATATTTTCTCTTTTTGTCTTTCGATGGGGCTGAATGAAAACCCTTATTAAATTACCTTAATTAATGGTTTCTTTCCTGCATTGTTCTTTTGTTCGAATGAATAATTAGGTATTCCCCCGGAGTTCACAGGACTTTTTTATGCAGCTGATTTTTTCCAACGAAAAATGAATAAGAAAGCTTAGAGCTCACAGTAACTAATTTTTTGAGTTAAATTCATTCAATTGATTCATGGTTAACAAATATAGATTTTATAGATGAATTTTATATCAAAATTTTGTTTATTCTCGATGTTTTAAGCATTCAATATCATGTTGAAAACACATCACTCAAATTGAAAGTTTCAGTTCTATTAATTATTTTAGTATTTCGTAATTAATACTGATGAAAAAGTATGCACAAATCTAATTCATATATAATATAGCTCTACTGAATTCAGAATTGATTTGAATGAGTAAATAACACAACAGCTGGAAATATCCTGCTCTCGTTTGAAACTTCGAAGAACGAATAAGAAGAGTAATCATTTGCAAACTTATCATTGATGTAAAAAGTTCAATATTACTAGAAAAACATATGTTTGATTACTTTTGGTAAGATAGTTAATATAGATTTTAGTGAGAAAATTATAAAAATTAAATACTTTAGGTTAGATAATCCTTCGAGAAAACCTGCACAAATTACATCAAATATTGAATATATACCTATATACCTATATATATATATATATATATATATATATATATATATATATATATATATATATATATATATATATATATATATATATATATATATATATATATATATATATATATATATATATATATATATATATATATATATATAAATATATATATATATATATATATATATATATATATATATATATATATATATATATATTCCTTCAAGTGCCGTACCCGGTTTCGGGTGTAGGCAACCTCTCTACAACTATACGTGCTGTGCATGATACAGTGATACACGAATAGAAGGGACCTACAGTTTTACGAAGGTTCAGAACGTCTTTATAGAGAGCCACTATATATATATATATATATATATATATATATATATATAGGGTGTTTCCACAAAATGAGTGCTAAAGTTTTTAGGGGATAATTCCTTGTCGAGAATAATAGAGGGTCTTCATGTGAACAAATGCTTCAAGGCCTGTATTTGAAAAGTTCCAAAAGGAGAAACAAATAAAGTTATTTTATGGGCGTGTTCTATCAATAAAAAGGCTACTTTTTTATTTGAATATTCTTTTGATTTTTTGGGGATCTTTTGAAGGGGTGAAACATGCAATTCGTATTCCATTTTTCAGTACAAACTTTTTAAGACTATAAAATATCTTGATTTAAAAATATCTGTGGAAAAGAATGAATTAATGATAAATTTCTTAAACTCTTATGTTTTCCGTAAGATTCATAGTTTCCTATAAAAAAAATAAACATCGTCCATGAACGGATCTTCTGCAAATAGAATCGAAAAAATCTAGTACGTAGCTGTCAAGTCGATTTGATTTTTATGAGGTAGTTCAATTCGCTTTGGTTTTTATGTGGTACTCAGTTAAAAGTTCAGTTCCGCCTTTTAAATTTATAATATGAATAATTTCAACTAACGTTCATCTTTGGAAACGTGTAACTTTGCAAGGATTTGCCTAACAGTTTTTTTATATAAGAAGGACCCCCATTAATTTTCGAACTTCGGAAACACCCTATATATATATCGGATTATTATTCCTATTAATTTCTAGGAGCTCCCAAAACTTCAGTTTCAATTTTGTTCTCTTTCTATGCGCGCAAATCTATATTCATTGTATAATTCTCATCTAATAAATGATTGGAATAATCAGAAATTTTTGTTTGTTTTTAAAAGAGCGATTATCTTCGTTGATTCTTTTTCCGAAGTTGTTACATCTTCTACCGATATACATTTTGATACAACCACCACGTGACAATTTATAAACACTCGATTTCGAGAATCTATTTTGATTTCTTGTTCTCTATATACTGGGCAAAAATTTTTTTCATTTAGGAAAACTGACATCAGTTTTTCTCCTTCTAATATCAATATCGCTGATCCATTATCTGAAAAACAATTCTGCCTCCAAGTTATAGAATAATCTTCAGAAGATATTTTTCTGAAGTTGAATTAAATTTTCTACTCAGTTTCAAGGGCATAATTCAATAATTCAGAATTGAAGTGTGATTCAAGAAACCCCTAATTTAATTGAATACGTTGGTTAAATCGTTATATTACAGAATGTAGCCCCGAACAAAATTTTATATATTTTACTTTCACACAAACATAATTTTTTAGGATGACCAAACTTAACTATTTCAACTTAGCACTTTGAAAAACCGGTTTTCCGTGAGGTTTCTGACACCGAAGA
>JARQZK010000793.1:0-100000 GCA_030704885.1 Cynegetis impunctata | reverse complement strand
ATCACCTTTGACTTCAATTTAATAAAAAATCCTAATAAAATACAGGATTTTGAAATATATATGTATATTCAATACTTATCGCATACTTAACTTGAACTGAATTTTTTTCTCGAAAAATTGTACATTGGACAAAAAACATAAGAAAATAAATTTACCCAAATATTACAAAATAGGATATTAATTTTAATTTCGGAAGGCTTAACATTTTCTTCGAAAAAATATTCACTCCTATTCCAGAAATAACTTCACTGGCAAAAATTAAAAAACCCCCCGCACCACGAAATGACCCGTCATGACCAGAATACGCATCCGGTCACATATTTTAACCACCTTAAGTAACTGACCGTACGCAGTCTTAAGGAGGTATTTGATAGAATTTCGAATTTTCGACAATAGATAAATACATTTTCAAAATATAAAAATTAAATATACCTGAACAAGCGTTTTGACTGATTGACTATGAATACAAAATAGAAATTCTCTGCATTTTGTACATGATTATATTTCAAATAATATTAATCAGATTTATTCAGATTACTTAAAGGTTTTCTACTGTGAAAATTTGAAGCAGATTCAATGAGTAATGAAATAATTGAAACCTTCATATTTTAAAAAACAATGATTCAATGAGTTTTAAATGTACTCGAATGTTTCTACTGGCGAAACAATGAATAAACTGAGATATCAATTTTCAAAGTGGCACCATAAATCCGACAACCCCGCAAGGTGCCTCTTTTACCAGTATTAATAATAAATTATATACAAAGGGTGCCACATTGAAATGCATCATTTGGGTGCCATAAATACAATACATCGAACATACGATATACGCTGGGTGCTGCATATACATTGATTATAGAGGGTGCCAGTTAATACAAAACATATATATATATATATATATATATATATATATACACCTATATATATATATATATATATATATATATATATATATATATATGTATATATATATATATATATATATATATATATATATATATATATATATATATATATATATATATATATATATATATATATATATATATATACACACTGCGTCATCTCCCAAGTTACCTGTTGCGAAACAATGATTAATATTCCTTGAACATTGGGTTGGATCTTTGATCTTTCAAAATATTATACTCATTAATTGTTGTCGATAATCATAAAATGCAAATGTCTTCAGATTAAGCCATTCCATCGGAGAAAAAACGTTTGATTTACTTCAATATGAGCCAAATTAATCATGGTAAAATAAATTTATTATTTTTGTTTTTATCCATGCTCCCCCTATTTCGTCAACCTATACTAAAGGCTTTCTTTCGAAACAAATTTTGTGAGTTATCGTTCGTTAATCAAAACAGTCTGATCATGCAAAATAACATAAATTATATAAATGCAAAGTTGAATTTAATCAAAACGTTCATCCATCTGCAATCATAACGAAATTCCGATTACTCTAAAATTCAAATTTCTTATAATTGTATTGATGCTGGAAGAATGAAGACAGTTCAGTGCCGCCAAAGAGGCTTTAAGTCCATTACATCGCTCCTTCTAAGTATGATTATAAACTTGATTATCTAGTTATTTTCCATAAAAGTGCCGTGACGGTCCGGACCGTAATAGTTCATTTGATATAATGAGTACAGCTCCCCCACAAAGAGCGACGACACTGACAAAACTTTTTGTTCTGTTTCTCTTTTCAACAATATTTCCAGAAATTTCAAAATACTGTCGACGGTTTGATTTTGTTGTTTTTAGGGTTCCATAGGTTCCAAGGGGTGAAAACGGAACCCTATTACTGAGACCTCGCTCTCTGTCCGTCCGTCCGTCTGTCCGTCTGTCCGTCTCCAGGCTGTATCTGAAGAACCGCGATAGCTAGAGAGTTGAAATTTTCGCAAATTATGTATTTCTGTTGCCGCTATAACAACAAATACTAAAAACAAAATAATTTAAATATATAGGGGGGCATTTGAAATATTCACAAAATATTCAGTTGTATTTTTACTTTGATGATAAATAATAAAATTAAAACAAAATAATTATTTAAGGGGGGCTCTCATACAAAAATATATATATATATATATATATATATATATATATATATATATATATATATATATATATATATATATATATTTTTACTTTGATAATAAATAATAAAATTAAAATAAAATAATTATTTAAGGGGGGCTCTCATACAAAAAAAAAAAAAATATATATATATATATATATATATATATATATATATATATATATATATATATATATGTATATATATTTTTTTTTACTTTGATAATAAATAATAAAATTAAAATAAAATAATTATTTAAGGGGGGCTCTCATACAAAAAAGAGGTAGGCACTCGAAATATTCACAAAATACTTATTTGTACAACTTTAATAATGAATAATAAAATTAAAATAATTATTTAAGGGGGCATAGTCAATGGTACGGAACCCTTCTTGCGCAAGTCCGACTCGCATTTGGCAGAATTTTTAAATTTACGTCTTATTTTAGCCTACAGTCTAAGAGTCATTTTCATTAGCTTGGGATGTATGTATTTATCTATGTAACGAAATCTTTGAACGTGATTTTCACCCCCTTCAAAACTTATATAGTAGATTTAGATACAGTAGGTACTCTTATTCAATTTTGTTCAAGTGATGGAGCATGGAGTCACAGTATTAAGTTATCAAATTCTCAGGATTGAATGTCTAATAATAGCGATACTTGAAAAACTGTTTCACTAGTATAAGATCATTTTGGAAAATTCAAACTTCGAATATATTCCATCATAGTATTGATTAAGGATTCCTTAATCAATGATCATAGCTAATAAGTAACTCATATTCGTCCAACCTTTGTACCATTCTTGTTACTACTGCCGCCATCTATGAATTTGTACTTTGAGTACCTCTTTTATATACTTCACTCATCAGAGAATAGAACTCTACCATATCTTCTACTTTCTAATTTAAAAGCGTTTAATTAAGTTAAATGTTTGTGTCCTATGAGCTGTTTAATTATATCAGCAAGGATGACAATTAGATTGCTTTGATGAAGCCCTGTTCTTCTTGAATCAGAACATAGAAAAATTTATGAACGTTAAGAAGCCCATTTTGTAGATATAGCATCATTAAAAGCCACAGCCAGTCAAAGTAAAGTATGCATTCTTGTTACCCCGAGGCGAAGCTAAAGGGGTTATAGTCTCACGACAAAAAGTTGGGATCTGGCCCGATTTTAAAAATTCCAATCGATATCGATAAAACACATATGATTTCATTAGGGAATTCTAATTCCCAATTTTTCCCAACGAAGAATAAAAAAATATAGCGTTTTCACCCCGAGGCGAAGCTAAAGTTTCAAGAAAAAAAGTTGGGATCTGGTCCGATTTTAAAAATTCCAACGGATATCGATAAAATACATATGATTTCATCAGAGAAGTTTTGTTCCCAATTTTTTCCCAACGAAGAATAAATAATTATAGCTTTTTTTAGGTAAGCATTACGACATGCGCATGCGCCAAGATCGATATATAGGAAGTCCTACAAAACATGCGTCGAAGTGCTCTGTGTGTCACGGTAACTAAGCGACGTTGATAGCTTAAGCTTGATTCTGCGTCTGTGTCTGCTTCCCATCCATAGAGATATCTTATCAATTTGATTCATAATTTGCAGCAAAATGAGCCGGGATAGGATATTCAAATTCGACAGTCAATCAATGAATGTTTTTGCTAAATTTTCACGGATTTTATTCGTAATATCGACTTATTAATACATTTGTTGCAATTTTCCTTCATTTCATTCATAAAATCGACTTTCATTGTTATTTAATTTATATAATACATTTTTCAATATTGACGACATGCACATGCGCCGAGAGGTTTTATCATTCCTAGTGCTACGCAGTAGGGTGTCCTTCATTTTATTGTTTACCTAAAGCATTTTGAAATTCTTTCCATTAAACGAAAAGTGGTTAGTATTGAGTTGATAAGATAATAGGTAACTAATATCTTCCTACATTGCTTAAGGCTGGCCTCTGCTACCACTACATTCTGTCAGTTGATTATAGTTGAGAATTTTATTGGAACAAAGTTCGTTACGGCAGGCTTGGAGAAAATAGGGATTTCGCTGCGCGACCAAACTGAAAAAAATGTTACACTAAAACCGTAAGAAAAACATATAACGGAACTGCAACCCGCATGCGTCATTCTTTCTGTATCTTTCTTCTTCTGCCAAGACATGTACATGAAATTCTTGTCTAAGCACGTGGTGTATACTCATATTATAAATTCATTTTACTCGTATATAAACATGTTTTTTCTGTGACGGGAAAAAAGTTTGACATTTTATCTCTGATGACAGGTAAAGAAATATCACTTTTTGAAATTACTTTTTTCCCCGGGAAAAAAGTGAGTACTTTTTTCCCGGATATATATACACATAAGTAAAGGTAGATATTCAATTTTAGAATATTTTACTGTACAAAAGATACATTTCCTTTATATGAAAAGTACAATTATTAAATGTGCATTGAATGTATGACATGTTCCTTGAAGTATTCGGTACAACAATGGAATTTTCTTGTGTCGAATTTATATTCTTCAGTAGGTAACTACAAATCTCCTGCTTCATTCTTTGCTTGAGTTTCACAATTAATATCGTTTCCGAATCTTCAATATCATCTAATGTTACCTGGCTGATTTCACAAATTCGACAAGCTCGTGCAATTCCAAATACAACAACAACCTTGGCCATTAAATAAACTTCATCGGGAGCATTATTTAAAAAATCACTAATTTATGTACTCGTAAAAATCGCAGCTTTCTTGGGCGTGTAACCTTTCCCATTTTGTTTCAGAAATGTAGTTAGTTTGATGACGGTGGAGTCAGAGAAAACTCGGAATCAGACATTTTTTTCACTTTATATTATTCAAAATAACTACTAAACAACTACTAAGTTCGCAATTTTTAAATCAAATCAATAGAATTAAATTGACAGATATTTGTTTACTTCAAAGGATTCCTTAGCAACGCAGGTCTAATTGTCGCTGAAAGTACAACAGCCTACCATTTTAAAAATTCATATTTGGCATTTATAATTTTTTGACTTCAATATATTATAACAATATGTATTGTCAATATTATTATTCGTCGTTTTCCCTTTCACAGAAAAAAATTATTATTATATTGATAATAATTATATTAAAATGTGGAATCCAACACTAGGTAGGAACAAAATTTTTACCTGGTGTCCCATGAGACCACATACTTTTTTATTTTATTTTAATGTTTCAATATGGTTCATTTTTGAATTTCCCTTTTTCTTCAGATTCTCCAAGTAGTTGCTGTTGATCTGGATACTGGAAATAACGCAAGATTGACGTATCGCCTATTACACCAAAATGACTCGATTCTAGCTTCCAAAATCTTCGGTATATTTCCAAATAGTGGTTGGTTGTATCTTCGAGAAACCATGGATAGAGAAACCATGAATAAGTTCAATTTGGTCGTTGTCGCAACTGATAATGGTGAGAAACAAAATATCAAATCTTCGTATGAGATTCCTTCTAAATCAATAAAAACACTTTCAAATGAAAATTCCGGATATAAAGTAATCATTTTTTGAATTCATCAGGTACTCCTTCGCAAACTGCAACAGCTCTGATAACTGTGGATGTACTTGATACGAATGACAACAGCCCTTTATTTTCGAAGAGTAGTTACGAATTCAGCATTCAGGAAAACTTACCTAGAAGTTCCAATGTAGGCACTGTATCGGCAAAGGATGCAGACTTTGAAGATAATGCAGTTGTCAGATATCATCTGATACCAAGTAATACAAGTTTCCAGATAAACGCAGTTACTGGTGAGTGAAACTTTAGTTAACAGTAGGAATAGTATAAATATTCCTTCTATATTCAGAATGCCGAAATTTTATTGAATATTACTTATTAAACTACCACAAAAAAAAATTGAATATAATCGATTTGAAGCCAAGAGATGTTTTATTAATTCGGGCAAATATTTGGGTTGATTATGCAGGTGCTGAATATTTACCTATTTATTTTCTTCAATAGTTTTACGAATTTCGTGACGAAACAGCAACTAATCAATACAACCGTTCTTGCCAACATCAATAACCTGTTGTCACCAACAAAATAGGTAAAACACAGACATTTAGAAACTATTAAAATATGTAGGTAAAGATATAAGTATATATATATATATATATATATATATATATATATATATATATATATATATATAAATACATATATATATATATATATATATATATATATATATATATATATATATATATATATATATATATATATATATATATATATATATATATATATATATATATATATATATATATATATATATATATATATATATATATATATATATAGTAAAGGCCAGGTAAAACCTAGGATTTGCCAAACGTGTGTTGGTAAATGCCAGGATTTGATGAAAAATATTTCCGGCTTTTAGCATCAGAGTTTGGTACATGCTAGGTTTCAGGTTCGAGGACGGTTGGTAAATGTTGGATTTTTTTGGATTAAACAATGCAATAATTAACTCAATCATTCATTTTAATTACATATCAGTCAAACCTCACACAATTTTTCATGGTTTATCACAAAATACTATTGGCATAGTAAAAAATGAGTAACAAAAACAGCATTCCTCACAAACAGATCGATTACTTTGGCTAAGCTAATTGAATCAGTATTTTTCTTATTATTTATTATTTTTGAGGAACAAATTGAAAAAAATTGTAGTTAATAAATTATCATTTTATTTGTTACAACATGGAGAGCTATGGTGGCATTTAGAATTACACAATAATCCTGATGATTTGCAAGCGCATTTCTTTGTCAAGCATTTTTCGAGGCAGTTACATTTTTTTGAATCCTTGCTCCCCGGTCAACGACAATCCTCTGACAACTTCTCTATCTTGCGTCTAGACAGGTCTATTTTTCAACATTCACCGGGTCTCTGAGGTAACACCTAAGATTTACCGACTGAACAGTGGTAAAAGTTCGAAATGGACGATGGTCATAGAGCAATTCGGAATTTACCATTAAGAGTTGGTAAATCTTAGGTTCTACTGAAAAATCTTAGGTTTTACTGGAAAATCTTAGGATTTACTGAAAAATCTTAGGATTTACCGAAGATCGGAGCAAATTTGACCATTGGCTTCGGTTTTGCGCAACACGATACCAATTTAAGCCTGTGACCTTCTCTATCTCGTCGTACCATCTTTGCTTGTCTTCCAACACTTCTTCTCTCTTCCCAACATCTCCATCTGGTGATATACACACTCCAGTTTTCTGAATGTCTGGCCACGTGTCCTGCCCATTGCTATTTTAGGGAACCAATTCTTTTTATTATGTCGGAGACTTTGGTTTTTTCCCTTATCCATGTATTGTGGGAAATTCCTAAAATTCGTATTTCCTTGGTTCTCTGATGTACTGCCAATTTAATTTATGTTTGATTTTTCTGGTTATTACCCAGGTCTCGCAACGTATATACCTACTTGTAGAGCTTTAAATGAGCGAGTCACTGGTTCAACTGAAAATCTACAAATCGAATCGCAGTGGATGTATCGTACTACTAAACTAACTCAGTGAAAAAATTTAACTAGTTTCCCAACAAAAAAAACTTCTCTACTGTCTAATATATATATATATATATATATATATATATATATATATATATATATATATATATATATATATATATATATATATATATATATATATATATATATATATATATACTCCACCTATTACGTTAATGATCTCATACTACATTGGACGAAAGGAATTTTCGTTTTCAGTTCTACAGATGATTCTATTCTAAAAAGTAAACATGCAGTTTACATTGGCGGGTTGGCGATTGAATAAAGTATATTTGTTCTTCATTTATTCTATTTGCTAACAAGCGAAAGATTTTAACGTTTTTGAAAACAAATAGTTGAAATGGAGTACATGAAATTCACATTAACAAGACAGCAACATTATATTTACTATGAGAGAGTTTGACAGTGATTCCGAATTAAGATTCAAAAACGTGGAAATATGTGGGTAGTGTGCTTTAACCGACTGGTTCTATTTTTTAATAAAAAATCAAACTTAACTAGAATCAACTCCGAAAAATTGTAGTTGAGATTAAAATCACGTTAACGTTATCCAAAAATTATGATGATGTTTTGAAAACGTTTTTTATAAAATGAATATACTCCCAAATGCATTTGATAATTTATATATAGATATGAATATATCACGATGATAGAAGGATATATATATATATATATATATATATATATATATATATATATATATATATATATATATATACAGGGTCGCTGATATGTATGGAAACAGTCGATTATTCACTAAAGTAAGAAAGTAAGATAGCTAGCAAAAATATTAAGATACAAAAGTTTTTGGGTTTTTCAAAATCTAACACACGAAATAAAAATTAAGTATACAGGGTCAGTCAAAAAGTACTGAAAAAATGAAATTGCTTTTTCTTTAATTGAACACCGTATAGATTATACCATATTTCAATTCTGCTTGAAATTCTGAACAAAATTTACATAGCACATCATTTCCTAAATTCAACCGTTTTCGAGATATCGAATTTTGAAAATAACTTTATACTACTCTCAAATTTATCAAAAAAAAAGCACGAAATAATGGATATACTCACACAAGGTGGAGTATGTGGATATGATTACAATTTAATTATATTTTTACAGAAAATAAAGAAGCATAATTGTTCAGGGTTGATAAAAATGCACGAAAAAAGTTGTAATAAACAACAAATTCTATTTAATAAGGTGCTCAAAGTGTTTACCATTTACCTCCTGACAGTAATGAATTTGCTGAACAAAATTTTGTAGTAAATCTAAAATCATGTGTGGAGGAATGGTAAAAAGTTCATGCCTTATTCTTTCTTGCAACTCTTCGATATTTGGCGGCCTATTTTTGTAGACTACATTTACATTACATCAATTCGTGCTTTTTCTTTAATAAGTTGGAGAGTACCTAGTAAAAAGTTATTTTCAAAATTAGATATCTCGGAAACGGTTGAATTTAGGAAATGATGTGCCATGTAAATTTTGCTCAGAATTTCGAGCAGAATTGAAATATGGTATAATATATAGGGTGTTCAATTGAAGAAAAAGCAAAGTTTATTTTTTCAGTACTTCTTTTTGACTGACCCTGTAAGTTTTATTTAGTGTGATAGATTTTGAAAAACCCTGAAACTCTTGTATCTTAACATTTTCGCTAGCTATCTTACTTTAGTAAATAATCGACCGTTTCCATACATATCAGCGACCCTGTATATATATATATATATATATATATATATATATATATATATATATATATATATATATATATATAAATATGAAGCAGTCATTGAATATCCTTCTATCATCGTGATATATTCATGTTCATGTCGTTTAAATCATTTTCTATTTTATTCTCGGACAAATCGTCTCGTCCGTTGATCCTTTAAAAACATAGATTATGATTGAAATGTATGAGACCCAAAATGCCGATCACGTCCCAGAAATTGGGATGGAATACAACGGCCCAAGAATGCTTTTAGAATTCCGCCCAAGAAAGAACAAATAATAAACTGTTGACACTCTGGATCGGACCAATCAACGCGTTTCTTCAAGCCCAATTATCGCTTGGCATATTAAATGGAAGATAGAGACGGAGGTAACGGTCAATTATCGGTATCAAAACATTTTATACATAAGAATGTTATCTCTCTTGGTGAGATACATCGACACTCTGTGGGGGTTTTAGGTTTTTATAGCGCTTTGTACCTCTTCCGTTTTGTAATGATAAAACTTTCAATGATAAATATGAGAATGAACTATTAACATTTTTTCGAGCATTCGTGTACAATGGAGTGAAATACTAAATATGCGGTTTTGAATGAAGATGTAATATTATTATTTAATCGAAATTTATTATTAATTGTAACAGGTCCTTTGAAATTTACTAATCATTGATCATCGGTCAGGTTGGTGAAAACTAGAAATGAATTAACCTAAAAAAACAACTTTTAAAAAGGATGCATTTCAATTTTCTATTTCGAATGGACGAATTGTATTAATGAAACTGGCCGTCATATTAAATATTCATTGTGAAAAAGCATTTTGCCTCTGTTTCCATTGCCAACTAAATTTTGTATTAGAATTTTATTAAACTTGTACTATGAATATTTGTTAGCAGGATTTAAGACAACATTTTTTTCTTTGGAAACTATGCGGAATTCGAAATTTTTACAAGAGTAACAAAATGAAGATATATAATCAATCTTCTCGCTTAAAAAATTTGAGAATTGTATCACCACCTCTAAGAAAGTTCTGAAAGAAATATCCGGGAATGAGGGTGGTTTTACCCCTTCTACAGTTTCTTATGGGTTTCACTGATTACCGAAAGGAGAGTAATCCTTTAATTTGCACTTTTGAATTGAATATCATCAAATTGTCTAATATGTATCATAATAATATATTTCATTATTTAAAAACTACTCATATACCTTCTACTTTTGAATTGGAAACCGTTTTTAACTCCATTTGAAGTACCTAGACAAAATTTCTCTGAGAAATATCAAACTATTTTTTCTTATATGTTTCCTTTCCACACAATGTGATACTTATAATGAAATTTTTCTATTTCTTCAAGCACTCTATTTTTCATTTGAAATAAGTGTGAGAAATGGACAGGTTGTACCTTCAGGGCACGAAACATAAGTTGTCGAATCGAAATAACTGTATCTTGAACAAAATACTCAAACGATGCCTATCACACTAAAATAATTTACAGAACGTTCGGAGTAGCAAAGATCGCTCTTTTTTTATCATTTTTTCTCTATTATTATCCTCTTTTTAGTAAAAAATTTCATTTGAATATTAATATCTCCCTGTCTTATTTTCTGCGTTATTAATCTTTTCGGGATAGTATTTCTATTTGGGCGGTTCTTCAAAAGATGTAGATAAGAAATGGAAATGTCATGTTTATTTTAAGTAGCAAAGATCGTTTTTTTTGATCATTTTTGTTTCCATTATTTTCCTCTTTTTAGAAAAAAATTATATTCAAATATTAATATCTCCCTGTCTTATTTTCTTCGTTATTAATCTTTTAGTCGGGATGGTATTTCTATTTGGGCGGTTCTTCAAAAGATGTAAATAAGAAATAGTAAATAACACGGTTACTTTAAGTAGCAAAGATCGCTCTTTTTTATCATTTTTGTTTCTATTATTTTCATCTTTTTAGTAAAAAATTACATTTAAATATTAATATCTCCCTGTCTTATTTCCTTCGCTATTAATCTTTCAGTCGGGATGATATTTTTATTCTCGCAGTATTTTAAAATTTAATCAATAATTCATAATACAGAGTGTGCCAAATTGAACTTCTCAGATGAACATCATTTTACATAATTAAGTGTTGCCACAAAAAATTTAACTCTTATAATTCATTTAAAATAAGAATTTTCCGAAGTTTATATCTAAGAACTTAAAATTATTCGTTAAACTTGAAAATTTATCACAATAAATGATCAAATTGCTCATCTAGTTGTTTCTAGCAGATGGAAACATCTGCCTCTGGGGTTGGCTTCCTATATTCTTTCATTACTCGTTGTTTTAAAACTTTCAAACATTTTCAGAATTTTTTTTTGGAATTCAGTGTCAAAATCGCTTACAAACAATTATAACATGCCCTATACCATTTGACATTTCACACAAAGGGTTGGCAACTACAAAATAAGTATATTACTTATGTAAAGGAATGTCCCCCACAAATTGAAAATTTACCTGTTTTAGGAAATGATTGAAAACTTATATTAAACGAAATATTCACGTTTTTTTTAAATTAAATTTTAATGGAATATTGCAACAAAATATCGAATCTTCAAATAATGTTTTACAGTTATTGAAATTATGAAACTGGTACTTGTAAATTAAGGTTTTTAGTATTAAGGGCTCGTATTTCTATGAAATAGCGCTTTGGCGAACGCGAATTTCACCCTCCGCCGACATTTTTTATTGAAATTTCAACCTGACCCTCTTGAAATTAACTCCAAAAGCGGGCTTTTGCCGCCTGTAACACCGCCTGTGATTCTCAAATATCCAAATTCATGAATCAATTATACGTTTGATATACTAATATTAAACAGGTAATTGTGTGAACACTGAAGTTATAGATGAAGAATATCTGTTCGAAGAAAAGTTATAAATTACAAACATCGCGTGTTTAGACATACACGCATATAGGAAAAAGTAACACGCATAAATATTAAAATTACCACGCACTCTATTCGATATAATGACTAAATTAATGTCCATAATGAACGTTGACGTTTTGAAATAATTTTGTTTGTTGGTTTCTTCAATTAATTTCTAGATGTGGAAAAAAACATTTTATTAGTAAATACCGAAGTTTATACAGGTGTCCATAAAATATTATTCCGTGAATGCTGTACCTAATATATTCTTCTCATAATAAGGTATATATATATATATATATATATATATATAAAATTGTAATAAATCATATATAGGACAAACTTTTCAAAATTTAGAAGAAAGATTAAAAGCACACAAATATACCGAAACACAAACCACAGCACTAATCAAACATAAAAACAATGAGAATCATAGTTTCAACTTTAATAGCACAAAAATTTTAGAAATAGAGAAAGATCAAAAACGCAGAGAAATTTTACATATGATATGTTACATATTCAAAAAAATTTAAATAAAGTCGTAAATGATAGAACAGATATGAAACATTGAAGTTCAATACACGCAGATTTAATTCTTTAATTTTTCTAAAAAACAACATAAATCAAAACAAAATAATTCAACAAACAAACTTTAACCGTAACAACTCATCTTCTTAGACAAAATCTAATCATCTAGAATTTTCAATTTTCTAACAAGAAAGTATAGTTTAGAACTTGTGATCTCCAAAATTACAAGTAATGTCTTTTTAAAGACAAATAATCCAACAATCAAATATTTTAAACCGATTTGGTAAATTACGTGGGTGAAGGTTTCTGTGGTTCCCTTTCCATCTGATATCAACAGACCTGACTGTCAATATTAGACTAAATAGCACCTAATTAATAATTGAAGACGACCACAGCCGTAATAAAAAAAATTTTGAAAAAAAGATAAATAATACCCTATTCTTTGACTTTTCAAAATCAAAATAATTTGAACCTATTTCGAACATTATACGTGGGTAAAGGTTTCTGTGGTTTCCCTTACCATCTAATAATAACAGATTTGAAGGTTAATATTGGACGGAATAGCACGTAATAAATAACAGAGAACGGTCACAGCCGAAAAAATTTTTGATGAACCATAGTCATTTTTAACTATTCAGATTTTTTCAAATCAATAAATGTCAAAGAAATTTCAATATTTCAAAAGTTTTGAAAAAGCCACGAATTTCGTGGCGAAACGTTAACTTTTTAATAAAATCGAGTTTTTTGATATTAACCAAGCCTGTTATTGTTATAATTATCAAAAAGTATATATATATATATATATATATATATATATCTATATATATATATATACACACATATATATATATATATATATATATATATATATATATATATATATATATATATTTATATATATATATATACACACATATATATATATATATATATATATATATATATATATATATATATATATATATATATATACCTATATGTGTGTGTATACGTTCGTGCTTTCGAGTAATTATCAAAGAAGTGGTGTTACAGTTGAGTATGTCTGGTTAGAACATCTACTCGAAGTACAGTGAGATTTTTATTAGGTTGATTAAATCATCAGAAATGAAATATAATCGTCATTTTCATTATGCCACCAACGTCGTGTAATCAACTGACGGTTGTATATCAATATGTATGTATACAACTTTCGTACCTCGACGCGATGTGTGATTTAAATTATAGCTTCAGAAGAATTGACTGGATAATTTTATGCGTACTACTGAATATGTCTAATCAAACTTATAAATTCATCAGAGAAAAACTTGAGTAGGAAAAGTAAAATGTTCATCTAGTTTCTATGGAGAATTAGCCTGAGCGATAGGTATATAATTTAGATCAATTTATATAACCTTCAAGTTACAAGTGGATTTAATTTTTCCGAATAACAAAGTGAATGAAGTAGCATCATGCTATTAACATTATTTTCATCCAAATTGTCAGTATTCAAGGAGTAAATGAAAGTAATTTTTTTTATTTATATCAATACAAAATTTTTCTCTTTATCAAATTTTCTGAGAAAATATAAATATAACTTCTGCTCATACACCTCCCCGCTACTTTTTTCTCAATGTTTTGAGATGTCAAATTTTGATTGAAGGTGCCTAAGTTTCAATAGATTAGTTTTCCCTAAAAACAGCCACATAATTTGATTCATTTTCACAAAATCACTAATTTTGTGAAATAAAAATCCTCGTATGCACCTTTGGTACCAACAGTTGTAATAAAAACTATTAACTATTACCTATTTGAACAAGCACACATTACAAAATATTCAGTTGAAAAAATTGGGCTTTCACAGGTATTAATAAAAAACCTATGAGGCTTTAAAGGCGGAATTTTGGGAAATTTGAGAAAAAACATTAACAAAATTATATCTTCTTAACCGAGAGTCTCAGAACCCAGGGTTCATAGAGAAAACGTATCAAATGACCTCAACAATACCCCAACCAATTTCTTGTGCTCCATGTGCCGAACACCCTGTATATATATCTATATATATATATATATATATATATATATATATATATATATATATATATATATATATATATATATATATATATATATATATATATATATATATATATATATATATATATATAAATATATATAAATATACATTGTTGTCAAGAAGAAGTGAACCGAATTCAAAAACCAGTCCTGCAACACTCTGTTGACTTTTAATACAGTATAATCTTCTTATTTCCGGGGCATTGTGGAAACATCAATGGTTTTTTAGCGATTTGTGCGTTTTTTTAGTTTCCTCTCTTTATGCAGATTTCTATATCCATAAATACTTTGGATTAGCGATGACAACTGCTTTCGTATTTGAAATAAGTGATATGACGAAATTTTTTTCATACAAGTTGTAGTCGCTTTCATGGAGATCTCGTTACAGACTCTCTTTGTTTATTTCCAGTTCATGTCGCGAGGTGTCGCGATCGATCATGCTTCAGTGACATCGGCGGATATTTGCGGTGCATATCACATTACTCGTACGAAGAGCTTCATCATATACATGTGAAACAGAAACCGATTCCCATTGCGCAAAAAGTACCTGCAGGGCGGGATTTCTACTCGTTTCATAGTTCGATTTAGTATATCTAAAGCAGGGATGCACAGACTTATAGGGAACAGGGGCCACTCGGGAAAATTAACGGGACAATGACGGGCCACTACAAAAAATACACAAAAATTTTTATTTTTATAAAGTAAAATTTTTGTATAGTAAAATTCATCAATTTGATTTCAATAATCCAGAAATAATCACAGAAGAGAAAAATCATTACAAGAGAATTATATTAGAAATTATTGACATCCAAAAAGATGTTAACTCCAGAAGCGACATCCCTGATTTTGATAAAATATATTATAATATTTTGCGTGAAACATGAAAAAAAAACCTGCTCTGATAACATCCGATAACTGATAATCGAAGATTTGAATGTATCGAGACTGAATTATGCAGTGCACTGTTTTATTCAACGTAAAAACTCAATGATAAATATTTATTGTTCATTAAAAATGGCATTATAACCCGAAATGCGTATAAACTGAAATGTTTCTTAATAAATTGACCTAAAACCATTCGAAAATATATGAATATATAATATATATATATATATATATATATTTATATTTATATATATATATATATATATATATATATATATATATATATATATATGTATGTATATATATAAATATATTTATATATATATATATATATATATATATATATATATATATATATATATAATCTCTTGATAATTATTAGCAATAACAGGCTGGTTGAGTCTTAAAAAACTAAATTTTATTAAAAAGTTGACGTTTCACTACGTCATTCGTAGTTGAAAAAATTGAAATTTCTATGACATTTATTGATTTGAAAAAATTTGAATAGACAAAGACTACTTTATCTTGCTAAAATTTTTTTCGAATGAGGTTATTTATTACGTGCTATTTAGTCTAATATCAACATTCAAAATTGTTATCATTAGATGGCAAGGGAAACCACAGAAACCTTTACCTACGTAATGTTCGAGAATAAAAATAATAGGGTACTATTTATTTAACAACAAAGAAATTAGTCGCAGGAAAATATTAAAAAAGTAGAGCAGAATTATCGGTATAGAACGTTTATATGGAAGCAGCCGTTGACACGTGTTTCGCACTCTTTGGTCCTCATCAGAACGGCGTAGCAAAGCATTGGATTGAAAATTTGGAGATGAAAATAGTACAACAAATAAAAACCTCTGCTACGGAAGACAATCACACCTTTGTGGACTATTGTTTGAACTCTCCGGTTTGGGAGATTTGGTCAAACTCTGCCACGGAGGCGATTAATGCTATCCGCGGACCGCGAGATCTCAGAACGAGTAAATAAACATTAATAAAGAAATTAGTCGCGGGAAAATATTAAATAAGTAGAGCAAAATTATCGGTATAGCCCGTTTATATGGAAGTAGCCGTTTTTAATGAAACTTTTATTTAGAATTACAAATCTTTTAAAAAAGGTACTTACAATCTAGAACAATGTTAGAAACTCTCAGCTTAAGTTAGGGATCATTGCCATATTTTCAGCTTGCAATATTTAATTATTTATTCGAATTAATGTTGCCTGTGATCTATTTTTAATCTCTTGATAATTATTAGCAATAACAGGCTGGTTGAATCTTAAAAAACTCAATTTTATTGAAAAGTTGACGTTTCACTACGACATTCGTAGTTTTTCAGAACTTTTGAAAAAATTGAAATTTCTATGACATTTATTGATTTGAAAAAATTTGAATAGACAAAGACTACTTTATCTTGCTAAAATTTTTTTCGAATGTGGTTATTTATTACGTGCTATTCAGTCTAATATCAACATTCAAAATTGTTATCGTAGTGAAACGTCAACTTTTTAATAAAATTGAGTTTTTTAAGATTCAACCAGCCTGTTATTGCTAATAATTATCAAGAGATTAAAAATAGATCACAGGCAACAACAATTCGAATAAATAATTATATATATATATATATATATATATATATATATATATATATATATATATATATATATATATATATATATATATATATATATATATATATATATATATATATATATATATATATATAAAGAATTAAAAATCGACCGTTTTATACGTTGAGAGGACATGTTATGTCAGGAAGCGGATATAGAGATTATAAACGAATAAGTTTTCTTTGTCACAAGACCGCTTCCTGACATAACATTTCCTCTCTTTCTCTCTCTCTCTATATATAGTGTATTATATATATATATATATATATATATATATATATATATATATATATATATATATATATATATTATATATATATATATTATATATATATATATATATATATATATATATATATAATATATATATATATATATATATATATATATATATATATATATATATATATATATATATATATATATGGGTGCCGGAAGCAGGGTGCTAGTAGGTGCACTCGCGACCTTCTGTCAGGAAAGAAAATACAAAGAAAAAAATTAATTTTTTCAATTAAGTTACAATTTGAATAAAAACTGAAAGCGTCTAGGTTGCTGTCTAAATTTGTCTTTAATCTCGTCAATAAAATTCTGTAGAAGTCCTCCGTAGAGATCTTCTGTTATCGCTAAAAATGCTAATATATCTAATTTTCTCATATTTTCTGGGTGAAGCTACATAAGCGAAAATGCTTTATCTGAAAAATTTTCAGATGGTTCAGTAAGTTCAGATTTTATCTGTAAGTCTTCAAATTTCTATAACTAATAAGTCCATATTATTATTACTTAAAGTGAACGGCTGCCTCTACTTGAGATTTTGAGTGCCTGTATATGAAAACTATCACCGAAATCTAAAATATTATTGATGGTTTTACAATTCCGAACGTTAGCATAGACTACCTGCGAGTACACCAATGCAACAACTGCGTTAATAGTGCATATTATGCCCCAAATGAATCATGAATAATTGTCTCGTTTTCCAGCAAATACAATCAACATTCTATTATTGTTTACATTCGATTCGGTACCGAAAATTCGAAGGTTTAGGTATAAATTACTTAAAACTCTCACAATTCATTTAAATTTTCGTCAACCTTCTATGTTTCTAATGCATATGTACTGCAGCGAATGGTCTGTAAGATTATCAGAAGAAATAGTAAATTCTACTACCACACTCAGTGCTGATGGGGTCCCAAAAAGAATCCTGATTGTTTTTGATGTTTTCGAATCGTACATATACTATCAACAATGTATTAATCAGGAAACCTGTTAGTTGTTTGACTTGAATGATTGCATTCGATTTGCATCCCAAAATACGAACTCGATATTAGTTAAAAATCACTTAACATTCTCACAATTTTCTGTAAAATTTTTACTCTGATCTTCAACAGTAGCTTTATTGACCTGATCGGCGATAATACAGATTCTCGTAGATATATAGATCATCATCGTCAAATTGAAACCCGTCTTTGTTAAACGATGAAAATCGTCCCGTGGTTGCTGTTAATTTTTTCCACACCTAATTACGAAGCTCGTTGGCATGTATTTCGTTCCGATTCTTTCTTGTTTTATTATTTCTGTTTGCGAATCAACGTGCGGGTATAATTAAGTTGGTGTGTACTCATCAAACCAGATTTGCACTTGAAATTAAATATATGATAAAGTAGACAACAACTTCCATGAGATTACAGGATATTTTATAGTTCATCTATAGGAAGTTTGGATGTTACATCTGATAAGATTTATTTACATCAAATATTCTTACTGAAATAATATAACTTTTTATTTTAATAATACCGACTACTTTCTGATAATCAATACTAATCGCATTATGATAAAGTACATACAAAACAAAGAAAATTTCATCATAATATTAACAAAGAAATTATTTTGATAGAAATTGTGTCAGCTCTGACGCACGACTCTAGTTCAGTCCAGTCGGGCGTCAGTTTTTTTATATCTTTCAATATTTTATTAACTTCAATCATTTGATAATTTTGTTTTTTGTGCACAAATATAAGTATCACTACATATAAATAAATAAACTACACTCTAAAATCAAAACACAAATTGACGGTTGCTGTTGTATGTGTTGTATCTTATACACCTTTACATGCATCAACTGTTGTAATTATTTTATTAACATAATATATAATATAAAAGATATATGCAATTAACATACATTATTATTATTATTAATATACATACATTAAATATCAAACAGCTGTTCCTTAATTCATTTAATAATAATAATAATAAAATAAACTGCATTCACGTGTTTTTCAAATTATTCTTCTTCGTTATTCATTGTCATCCAAATCAGCTTTTTTATAACTTTCAATATTTTATTAAATTCAATCACTTATAGGCTCTTGCACCGTTTATTGTTAAACAAAGTTTAATGGTAAACCGAGTTTAATTAGACATTTTCGCTTGCACCAAAATATAAACGGCGTTTAAGACGTCCTAAACTCCGCATAAATTAAACGCCCAATTTTCGGCGTTTAATTTGAAGTTTAAGTAAATTTTGAGGCTATTTGTAAAAGAAACGGTTTATTTTTTCCTGAAAAATTTAATTTTTGCTGGCAGAAACTTGAATTTTTGTTTAAAATGTTTTATGAAGAGTTTGATGTCTATAACGACAACTTGGACGTTCTAGAATTCCTGGAATATGATAGTCTGTAACAGTAGACACATATTTATTTCAAAAATGTTTGCTTGGCAATCGTCAAGCTTGCATCAAGTGTTGTATTCCGATTCCTTATTGTATTATTGTTATAGATTTTTTTGTTTCAAATTAACAATAATCATATTTACCTATAGGTATTCTGCCAGTTATTTCTCTGTAGGTGGTAAAAAATATGGCCAGCAGAACTGAAGGCGTGGATTTTATAGTTTATGTTAACTAATATGAACAATGCACGTCATTCAACTCATATTATATTTGCAAATTTACTCTCTCATTATCAAAAATACATACACAAAATAAATTTATTAATATGATATCACGGGTAGAGTGCCCATTAAACCTATCTAACTTTGTAGGAATGACAGCTTGTCCTCCATGGATCAGCTACTTTTAGCATTAAAATTGTATGCCCATGGAGGACATTTGCACAGTATTGCTCAATTTGTTGGAGTTCATGCATCCACAGTTTCACGCTTTATCTGAAAAGTATCAGTGTGGTCCCCTTTTCCTTTTATTATTATCTTCCATTTTATGCATATTCAATTTAAATCACAAAATAAAACTACTTTACTATTAAAACTAGGTTAGAAAAGTAGAAAAATAAATTCTGTTTCTTCCTTTTACTTCCTGTAGGTACATCGCTGTTTCATCCAAAACAATACAAGAACGCAGTTTAGCAATGGTTAAGTTATAATTCCTTGGTGCAACGACCAGAAAAATAAACGTAGTTTGAAAATTAAACCAAGTTTAGTTGAACAGAGTACATTTCATCTTATTAAGTCTTGAGAAAGCGTAATAGTGGAACTTCTTTTCTTCAGAATCGAAATGAAAAATAGACACTTTCTAGCATGCAAAAACATTTTTATTATTTTGAATGAAGATATCTTTCCAAAAAAATTCATTAAAAGTTTATGACCGCACGGTATTATAAAAATTCCCTGAGGTTTTAGTACCCTCAAAATAATAATTTCCTTATTAGCATTCAAAACCCCGTGGAGAATCGCATCTCAAAAAAAGGATATGTAGATATATAAATTCGAGAATTCTGCAGCATTGAAGAAGCTGCAGTTGCCCATACCATTAATTTTATTTAGTATATTACGAAAGGGATTAAGTATAGCAAGGTTACGAATGCGGTACTTAAATGTATTTAGCTTCATGAATCAATCCAAAGAACTTACTGCATATTCAGCGAATGAGAATATAAACAAGAATTCCAATATTTTACCAGGACAAATAATTCAAGAGAAGTGAAAATTAATCTGGTTTGAATTCCAGTTCTGGCGTAATGAAATGATATCACAATCCTTTGATTTAAGATCAAATTTTTTAATTTATGTCAGTTCATGGAATGGTATCTGCAACATTTTTATGATATATGTATATATATTTTTTTCACAATGTAGTGTTCTTGGTATAAGGTCACATTGATTAAAACAATATATATATATATTTATATATATATATATATATATATATATATAATATATATATATATATATATATATAAATATATATATATATATATATATATATATATATATATATATATATATATATAATATATATATATATAGATACATATATATATATATATATATATATATATATATATATATATATATATATATAAATATATATATATAATATATATTATATAATATATATATAAGTATTATATATATATATATATATATATAATATATATATAAGTATATATATATATTATATATAATATATATATATATATATATATATATATTATATATATATATCATATATATATGAATAAATAGTTATATGCAGTACCAATCATTATAATTCAGATGAAAATGATATTCAATAAAATGTCGCAAATCAATTCAAAAGCAAATATATGTGTTCTGTTATTTGATCTTGTAAGTACCTACTACTTGTTCTTGAATGTAACAAACAACGCTTGTAACAATATAAAGCACAGTAATCGAAAAAATTTTTAGTAATCCAAAAATTCATGATTAATCAAAAATAATGCTGTTATTTATATTTTAAAGAAAGAACGTCTTATGGTTTGAACCTTCAGAACATATTTTTTTTGAGTCATATAAATCAATTATCAGTTTGTAACTGCAAACAGAATGTACTTTATAATCAAAATTTATAGATTCGTTTCTGTTTTTTCAGGGAAAATATTCACCATGAGAATCTTTAGATCGTTGAATCCAAAGGATAGCTACGATAGTCGTTTGAAGCCAGAAAGACCAAGGCACTCCTCCGAGATCTTCAAAACGGTCTATCAAATACATGTAACTGATGTGAACGACAATGCTCCAGAAAATTGTAAGACCCTCAAGAGGATGTAGTTAGCGTACGAAGAGAACAATTTTACCAGGAACTGACAGTAGTTAAAATCAGAGCTATGATGCTGATTATGGAGAGAACGACTTCTATAACTTACTCTATTTAACAAGTAAAGATTCACGAAGCGCATAAAGTTTTTTACCATTGACCCTAGAACCGGGATTATTAAGAACTAAAATCACCTTGATCATGAAGAAAGGACCATCTACAGACTATCTGTAGCAGCAACTGATGGCGGAAAGCCTCCAAACAAACGATTAGAAAATTGAGGGTCGGAGTATTGAATTTGAATGACAATAGGCCGACATTCACAAGTTCCAGTTTAAACTTCAAGGTATGATATTGAAATCGTTAATTTTTTCATTAATAATCCAACAAGTTTATATTTCCACAGATACCTGAAAATGTTGAAATTGGTCACGTCGTTGGTTCAGTAGCAATTTCGGAATCATTCGAACACGAAAATACCATTGCTGGGAGTACATCCGGTCACATAACTTATACTTTAACATCATGCCTTATTGAATCAAGTGAGAGATGCCTTTGATATAGATAGAACGACTGGTTTTTTAATAGTTGGCCAAGGAATTAGACAGAGAACTCCAATCAAAATACCAATTAAAAATTAGAGCTATTGATACAAGCTCTGTAGATTAATCCACAGACTAGTGCTATAACTGTCATTATTGAGATTGAAGGATGTGAATGATAATCATCCTAGGTGGAGTGTAATCCAATTAATGTCTCTGTTTCAAGAGGAATATTAAACCAGGATATAATTTATTTAACTTCTCAGCATTTGATCCAGATTTTGGTAGTAATGGAAAAGTGCAATATTCCATAATGAAACAATATCCAGATGCGTCGATTTTCTCGATAGATTCACTCACAGGCCATTTAGTTCTCAACAAACCCTTAGATTATGAGGATATCAAGGAACATGTCTTGATAGTTATAGCTACAGATCAATGTATTAATGTCACTGAAAGACTTAGCTCATCAGTGACCGCTAGGATAATTGTTAGAGACGTTAACGATAATTCGCCAAATTTTGTTTTTCCTCCAAAACCTTCGTCAGTTCTCATAGGACGTGGACTCAGGGTTGGAATGATTGTGACGCAAATTAATAGCTACCTGATGCAGATTCTGGAGAAAATGGAGAACGAATTACGTATGTTCTATCTGATGCGAAAAATGACAATTATTTTTCACTTGGCCACGATACCGGAATATTAACTCTTATAAAACCATTGAGGGATTATCAGAAGGTTTATAGCCTGAATATTACTGCAAATGATCATGGAACTCCAGCAAGGCATACAGAAGTAGCCCTTAAATTTGACTCAGAAAGTTCAGTGGATAACACGCCAAAATTTTCAAACTCTGTATTCAGAGCTAGTATTTCTGAAGATGCAACTATTGGTACATTTGTTACTAAAATCTCCATCCAGGCCCCTCTTTCTATTGATGGTAAGTACAACAAAAATTAACAATACCTTCTTCTCATATACTCTTTGAAAACACAATAATTACACATTCCTCTTATGGGCATAACACCTCCTAAATCTCTAAATTACTTTTTCACTATATAGTTAATGAGAACTAAAAGATGTTGTGATAGTTACTAGAGTTGAGTCTAAGACATGTATTCGCAAAATTCGATAGAAATATTGTATTTAGAAATATACATCATCATTTTTATTTTCAGCTGCTAACTTGACTTTCCTCATGCCTTCTGAACTGGCAGAGGGAGCTTTCACTATAGACTCCGTAGGAAGAATTGTAACCTCAAATTACCTCGACCGAGAGAAACGAGATTTTTACAGCCTGCCAGTATACATAATCGACACATCAAAAAATCCAAATACTTTATCAGATGTTACTACATTATTAATAAAAGTAGAAGATGTCAATGACCATGCACCAGAGTTCAAAAAAGGATCATGCTACAGATTATCAATTCCGGAAAATAGCAAACAAAGTGTTATTCATACTGTTACTGCTACTGACTTAGATGAAGGCCTTAACGGTCAACTATCTTATACTATAAGCGGAGGAAATGTGGGCAACAAGTTCAGTATCAACTCCAAAACTGGAGATTTGTTCGCAAAATCATTAGATCGTGAGAGTTTTCCTAGATACCATCTCATAATTACAGCTCATGATAATGGTAATCCTAGGATGCAAGGCTATTGCAACTTGACTATTTTTGTTGAAGATCAGAATGATAACGATCCGAAATTTGATGAAGCAAAATACTCTAAACACATTAGGGAAGATATTTCTCCGGATACTTCTATTCTGAGAGTGCATGCCTCAGATGCTGATGTTGGTATAAATAGCAGAATCATATACTCGTTGGCCAATGAAAGTCATTGGTTATTCCGAATCGACAACAAAAGCGGAGTTTTATTCACAACCGGGTAAAGTCATACCATTTATTGTTACTTGATTCAAATGTAAATATATTTTTTTGTTTCAGACTTTTTGATAGAGAATACCAAAACATCTATAATTTCTCAATCATAGCCACAGACTCTGGAAAATATAATGCTCGTTCAACAAAGGTTTCCGTCACAATTGTAATAGAAGATGTTAACGACAACAAACCTCTTTTTGTCAAATATCCATTTACGGCGAAAGTATCAGCCTATATTCAACCAGGGCAACCAATCCTCACTGTTCTGGCAAAAGATAGTGATGAAGGAAATAATGCCGATATCGTTTATAGTATCTCGCAAGCTTATTTGCATTCTAAATTCAGAATAAACCCAAATAATGGTATTCTAACAGCCACTCAAAGTTTGGCTAGTGAAAATGGGCAGATCATCTATATAAATGTTATAGCGACTGATAAAGGAAATCCTGCTCAAAGTAGTACTGGATTAGTGGAAATTATAGTTGGCGAAGGGAATGAAGGAACAACCAAACTTATTTTTCCAAAACGAAAATATGAAGTCATTGTATCCGAGAACGCAAAAGAATTTACCAATCACCTTCAAGTGACTGCAGTTCGAACGGATGGGAGAAGACAAAAAATAAGTTATTCATTCGGGACAGGAAACGAAGAGAATATATTTTCTATTAATTCTGAGAATGGAATAATACAAATAGAAGACTCCAAAAAACTAGACTTTGAGAAGTACCACAACATATTTTTAGTGGTTGAAGCTAAGACAGATGATTATCCAATGCTTCACAGCTATTGTGAAGTTATTGTGAACTTAACAGATCAAAACGATAATGCCCCAAAGTTCTCTCAACAACTATATACGGCTTCAGTTTGGGAAGAAAATAACAAGGGAACTTTCGTACTTCAGGTTCTAGCTTTTGATTCCGACGAAGCTCAAAATTCAAGAATAAGATATCATATAGTAGATGGAAATCATGATAATGCCTTCAAAATTGAACCCGCATTCAGTGGGATATTAAAAACCAATATTGCTTTAGATAGGGAGATTAGAGATTCTTATAGACTAACAGTTATTGCCACTGATGATGGTATACCTCAAATGACTGGCACAGCTAAAATTAAAATTAATATATTAGATGTTAATGACAATCAGCCTTCATTTCCAAAACCAAAAACCATTCAAGTACCTGAAAATGTGAATATTGGAAATGTACTCACTACAATTTCTGCGAATGATGTTGACTTGTATCCTGCCCTAATTTATAAATTCGCAGACGAAAATTCCAGAGAGATCGAAGACTATTTCTGTATAGACAGATTCAGTGGAAAGATAACTTTGAAAAAGAAATTGGATTTCGAAACTTGGCAAGAATATAATGTGAAGATTATAGCTTCTGATGATGTACACGTAGCTATGACTACTTTGACAATACGAGTGATGGATATCAATGATAATACTCCTCTTTTCACGCAAAATTTTTATTCCGCAGCAATACCTGGTAAGTTACTTATTTTTCTCATTAAATGTATAATTCTACTATCTCTACATTTCAGATGATACAGCAACAACACCATTGGATATTGTTCATTTCAATGCTACAGATGCAGACTCTGAAGAAAACGCTATTATTAAATACAGCATACTAGGGAAATCGCATGGCTTCAATGTGAACACAAATGGAGTATTGCAAGCTAATTTTACAAATGATTCTTCAATACCAGAAGATATTTATCTGATTATCAAAGCAGAAGACTTGGGAAAACCTCCTTTGTATTCTTTGGCTTCTGTAAGAATAAAAGCTAGTGGTTCTGCCCTGGATCTATTGGGTCAAAATCGGAAAGAATATAGGTATGAGAATTATTCTAAATAGCTCGACGACCATTTTTATTTATACATTTTAATTGTATTTCAGGATCCACATCCCTGAGAATCTTCACCAAGGCTCCTCAGTATTGAAACTTCTTCCTTCGCGCACAGGAGGGGAATCTTATGAAATAGTGGATGGTAATATCGGAAACAATTTTGAAATAATTTCATGTTCTGCTACTTTGATACTCGTTAAATCCCTAGACAGGGAAATCAAAGATTTCTATCACCTAAAAGTTACAAATGTTGCAGAAGAAGGTTTCTCAATGATAGATATTCATATATCAATAGAAGATTCAAATGATAATGCACCAGTCTTCCATAATCACGACTATAGAGCTAACGTGTTGGAAAATTCACCAATTGGTTATTCGATTGCTACAATTTCTGCACTGGACGCTGATTTAGCTGACACGCCAAACTCCGAAATAATTTACGCTATTTCATCAGGCAACGATGAAGGTTGTTTTCATTTAGAAGAAAAGACTGGTATACTCAAAGTCAATAAAACTCTAGACTACGATATAGGAAGTCAAAAGTACCAACTTGTTATTACAGCATGTGATATGGGAAGTAAACCTCTTTGTTCATTCACCCATTTCTACGTTAATTTAGAAGACAGCAACGATAATATTCCCAAATTTCCAGTCACAGAATATCTTGAATTTATTGGTGAAAATGAGCCAATCGGTACTGCTATTCTTACTGCTCAAGCTACAGACCTAGATAAAGGAATCTATGGAAATTTGACTTACTCCCTTGCTGGTTTGACTTCCAGTAGTGATGATAGTCATTTGATGTTTCATATTGATTCTTCTTCTGGTTTAGTAATTTCTAATGCTGTGTTCGACTATGAACAGAGAAACCGTTACATATTCTTGGTGAAAGTAACTGACGCTGGAGGTTCTTCGAATAATGTTAAAATCAGAATAGAAATTGAAAGTAAAGATGAGTTTTACCCTCAGTTTACAGAAAAAACATATAAATTTACTTTAGCTACCTCTGTTAAGCTTCCAGTAGGTTTTGTTGTTGGATATTTGCAGGCAACAGATAGAGACAAAGGTACAGATGGAAGAGTAGTGTATCAATTGACTACACAGCATAACTTCTTCAAAGTCAACCGCACAACTGGAGCTGTTCTAGTAAAAAGAAAACTTGATAGTTCCGAATCACAGGATCTGGGAAAAGAAGTTAGTTTTGTGGTTTCAGCTAGTTCTGGACGTCAAGGATCGTTAACAAATATGTCTGTTGTTGAAATTATTTTAGATCCTCTCGCTGATCCTGACACGAATATGTATTTGAATAAAGAGAATGAAACGGTAGCATCAGCGGAAAGTGGGGCATTCGACTGGGCTCTTGGATTATTTATTGCTATTATTTTGATTGTCGTAATTTTTGGAGCTGTTTTCGTATTCCTTCATATGAAGAATAAAAGAAATAGAAAGGGAAACAAACCAACCTTGAGCTCCGACTCACTGAATACATCTAATAACTACGTAGATCCTACTGCGTTCGATACAATACCTATTAGGAATGTTGGGAATAATTCAAATAATTCAAACCAGTTTGCACCACCAAAATATGATGAAATACCTCCTTATGGAGCGGCACATCCTGCAAGTACTAATTCTGGCGCGGCAACTACTTCTGAATTATCGGGATCCGAGCAATCAGGATCAAGTGGACGAGGCTCAGCTGAAGATGGTGAAGATGGCGAAGATGAAGAAATAAGAATGATAAATGAAGGACCTATGCAAATTGATCCAAGAATGATGCATCAAAATGATGATGACAATCTATCTGATATGTCAGTTAGAAATACTCAAGAGTATTTAGCTAGATTAGGAATTATTAATAATAATAGTAATGCAGCAGCACAAGCTGCTACAAGGTTGTGTTCAGACCCTAGAGCTGGAAGTAGTAAAGAAACTGTTCACCATCATCCCTCTGTTCAGTTAGATAGTTTGAACATTTATGATGAAGAGACAAGTAATGATAACGATATTAGTAATTTTTATGCTAAGCTCAATGACGTAGCTGGAAGTGATAGAGCCAGTTCAACTGACGAAGGCGTAAATGCAGCCTTGGGTAATCCTATGGATCATGTTATAGCTCTAGCGACTTATGGAGAAGTTCCTACAGTGACTCATCAACCATCTATGAATGGCTCGCTGAGTTCGATAGTTCATAGTGAGGAAGAACTTGCAGGCAGTTATAACTGGGACTATTTACTAGACTGGGGCCCTCAGTATCAACCCTTAGCGCACGTTTTTTCAGAAATTGCAAGACTGAAAGATGATACATCTTCTGTGAAGAGTGGCGCGAGTGGAAATTCTAGTGTTAAAAGTAAAAACTCAGTGGCGTTAGCAAAAAATGTTCCTCCACCAATGATAACGAATGTTGCACCTAGAGCCATAACCATGCCAGTGTTAAGTGGTAGGACTTCTAGTCATCATACAGGTGGACATAATCAAATGCATCTTTTACCTAGGTCACCTATAAATCATGACGCCTCAGGTGCAACTTTCAGTACATCATCTGCGATGTCACCAAGCTTTTCACCAAGTTTATCGCCACTAGCAACAAAATCTCCAAGTATTTCTCCATTAGTTACACCAGGGATGCCTACTTCCCACCACGTTATGAGGCAACCCCCACCAAATAGAAATAAAACAATTGTTGAGACAGAAATGAGACTCTGAGAATATTAAGTATCTATAGTTTTTCGGCTGTGTAATAGATATGACGAACAATTATTTAATATGTAAATCATGTATATAGTACTGTTAATTAGTCTGCCATTCGAAGCCATTTTTAATACTCTGAAAAGTAATATACATTTCTTGTAAAAATCTGATAAGTTATTCGATTGTGTAAATATGTAACTAATAGGATAAACGTAGAGCACGAAAAGGCTTTTCATTTTTACCGTGATTATGAAGTTTATTTGTATAAATAAAATAAAAAAGATTTTCGTGTAGGTATTTTAGGAACTTTTGTACTTTCAATTATTTGAAGAATTTTTGTAATGCATTAGAAATCTGTGATCTTGGGTGTCCAACACTTTAAACTTTTAATAATTTTTCAATGAAAGTTGTATTCTTTTGTATAAATAAAAACTTATTGCTCTTCATAGATTTAAGATCTGCGTTAGGCGTGAAAAGAAATGTTCCCGGAAATAGAAGAGTGTATAAAAATGTAAATTGAAACAATAAAGAATTACAAATAAATTGAGGCCTTTTCTTTCGCAAATTAATACAGTAATCCATTCATAAGACGTGAAAAATGGAATAATCTAATACAATCAGGAAAACTACATATTTTAAATGTTTTATGTAATTGTGAAGCTTTTTCTGCATCATAAATTCTTTTGAAAATCTCTCAAATTATGTTTTATTTCATGAAAAGTAGATAGCTGTGATGTAAACTGAAAAAATTCATAAGTTATTTTTCAGTCAGTTAGTTAGTAATTTGTGAAAACATCTATTAGCCGAAACCATAAAATCACTCATGAAGAGAAGTTAATATAACTCTATTACAAATAAGTTTCACATATATGTTTATTATCGAGAATGCATTGAATAGATATAGTCCGTTTATATCACGGGGTAATACAGGGCCGGATTTACCAATAGGCTGGAGTAGGCTGCAGCCCATAGGCCCCCACCACTGAAGGGGCCACCACCAAAATTGTAATTTGTAGAAAGAAAATTTTGAAATGATTATGTACTACGATGACTGATGCAAATTTGAATGATCGAACTATACTTAGCACGGAAATCGATATTATGAGGGAAATTGACGTTAGCGATATAATTGAAGATTTTGCTAAAAATAAATCTATTAAAGTTTTAATTTAGTATAACAATTTGTGTTAGTATTGAGTAGTGTTAGTATTGAGTTAGAAGGTATTGAGCATTAATTTATTAATAAATATATTCTACTAGTATAAGGATAGTAACTACGGGGCGCTCTATGCAAGCTTGAGTTCTGGAAAAATATACCAATATATTGCACATTCCGGGTGAATAGAGTAAAGTTCAAGATATAATTATTACTAAATAAAAATTGTTTTAAAGAAATTTCATTGATTTAGTTCACGGTAATGAAATTTCTAAGAATGCATATGACTCCTCTATAACTCTTTAATGTGAACATCTACACCTGAGGCACTTCGTTAATTTTAAATCTCTTAAATTTTGTTTGCTATACTTACTGTATAAGTTTCATAATCTATGACCCGAAATTCATACCACAGTATAAAAACCATATGATAGCGAACCGTAAAAATTGGGGGGCCCCACCACTTATCAGCCTATGGACCTCAAAATCGTTAATTCGGCACTGATATAATAAAATTTTGGATTGATTCGACCGATACATGTTGTAAATTAATAAACATATCAAAACAATGGTTAATAATAACATTTTACACATTTATTGAATGAAATAACGCATGACGCACGTTTCGGTTTCCGTTATATCGAAAACAAGAAATAAAGTGAAGACAAATTTTCCAGAAAGGGTAAATAGCAGGATGGTTACAAATAATTAGAAGAATAGGTGAAACCAATTTTGAACTGCTAGTCAGTTACTTCCGTAATTTTGAAAAGATTGAGAAGGGGGCTTGAAGTATGCCTGAAATTTCCCTGATAACCCACTTGTCAAACACCTAGCTTCTAATATAATTAAAAATGAATTTAACAAATACAACGCCAGTTTATCAGAAATATCCATTGTAAAATCAATAAAACAAAAAGCACTCGAATGATATCATTTTCACCAAAGCGGATAAAGGTAATACAATTATCGCTTTGAATAATTGTGATTATTTACGTAAAACTTTAGATTTTTTGAACTCCGGTAATTATAACGTACTAAAACATTATCCAACCAGTAAATTTCAGAAAAAATTTAAAATCAGCCATCGATAACATTAATGTTGTTATACAAAATAAAGACAAGTATAAACTCGTTGTTTCGAATCCTTGGGTACCACAACTTTACTCTTCAATTAAATTACACAAACCAGGCTATCCAATCAGACCAGTAGTGTCATTCACTACAGCACCTTCAGCGTTTTTGTCGCATTTTCTAATTGAAATAATTCAAAATTATTGTAAATTTCATTTACAATAATTCTCAATCAAAAACTCGTACGTTTTAGTCAATAAAATTGAAAATATTCAATTGTCATTTAATTCTTAATGTCCTGGGATGTAGTTAATCTTTTTCCAAGTGTACCACCCAAGGTTCCTCTAACCTTAATAGAAAGTTTTCTTGATAGCAATATTGTTGATCCTTTCATAAAATCAGATATATTGTCGCTTTTGGAATTATGTCTGCAACAGAATTATTTTAGTTTCAATGATAAGATTTATAGCAGTACTGAAGGAAACCCTCTGGGCCCTTTGTTGGCTGAAGTGTTCATGGATAATTTGGAACAGTTAATTCATAGTTATCCTGTTAGTCAACAGGATAACTATGAATTGGCTTTGATATGTGGATGATATTATTTGTTGTTTCACTGGTACTCTTAGGCAACTTGACTGCTTTCAAACATTCATTAACACTTTACACCCTAATATGAAATTCACTTTAGAGATGTAAAAAGATAATTCAATTACAGTTTTCGTTTCTTTATAGCTTTTTTCGGTAACCCTATCATGTCTTTTACCGCAGTAATATAAAATCTCCTCGTTATTACATACTACGCCACAGGGGGGAGTGCGAAGCGTAGAATTATGCTGTGATCATCGACACTCAGAAGTGTGTACCCACCATTAATAGCATTAATTTCAGAATAATTTCTTTCACATGACTCGACACTGAATAGATTATTATACCTGCGTGAGTGGAAGTGTTTCGTAAAAGAGTTAGATTTAATCGAAACTTTGAAAAACCTAGGAGGTTCTGAATTTTTCTTCCAAACAGTAGCCCTTGATAATTTTGAATTATTTTGACACGTCCTGGTTATTTGTGTAATCTCTATCACACCATCCTGTAAATTTTCTAGCAAGGGCCCATTACTCAAAAATAAAGAATAATCTTAATTATTAACTATATATTTTTCATAACATAATGTTATAGGATAATCTGAAAGATCATCTGTGAGTCCTACTGATCAATCAACTACACAAGTATCCAACTGTTCTTGAGACTTGAAACTTTTGATTACTGGATGAGGATCTAATAAAAGTTCAGAAGTACTTACAACATCATGTTCATTTTTCTCAATGGATGACTGCATTCAAAAATAGAGAAATATCTGAATCGGCTAAATACGTATCGATTAATTTTTCACAGGCTGAACACTCTGTGTATGCTTTCAGTCACTTAATAATAAATTGTTTCGTTTCAAATAATATTTTCTCATGTTTATGAAGGGGGGCCCTTCAGTGTGTTCGCGCCAACCTAAGGAGGCGATCCTCACAGCTTGAGAATCGCTGACTTAAGGAGTTAAGATTTTTAGGTGAAAAGAACAGAAATAAGAGTGAAATACGACCTTAGAGGCGGAGCTCTGATACTCACGCGTTCTTTACATATTCGCCTCAAAAAACAGGATAAAATATTTCAAGAACATAAATAATGATAGTAACATGTTGCTTTAATAGGGTTCATTGTACAATTTCCATTTGTCTAAGATTTCAAAATAATAGAATTTTTGTGATTATTCAATACAAACATTTAAACTGCATTTGAGTATTTCTCTATGTCATCAGTAACTAACGTGTACACCAATTCTTTAGCATGAATACCCAACATAAAGTCCAAGTGATTGAATTTAACTTCATCTACAAGTACTTTTGACTCGCATTTTCCTAATTCAGAGCAGAGGCGAGAAACATCATCTACATGAGAGAGCCAGTCGTTGTTAGCGTAATATAAATGAACTGGTGCTGTTATTTTGCGGAGGTCATAAGATGGTGGACTGAATGGATGGAGCGGTCCATAGTACAGTGCATTGAAAGGAGCATAATCGTATTGTTTGAATCCACCTGAAATTATAGAAGGTCTTAAATGTTCGAAACATTGTGAATTTTTGTTAAAAATAACCTTCCACTGATGGGAGATTATTTTCCTTAGTGATGGCTGAAAGTATATCAGATAGAAATATTCTTTAAATCATCAGATACACAACCAGCAGTCCCATCGAATTTCTTCAACCACTATTCAATAAATATTGTAGTTCACCTTCTTTGCATAAATTATCAAATAAATTCAAATGCATTTTGACTATCACGCCAACAAGATATATTTCTGGAATGGTATATATTGAACAAGATTAATTTAACTCATGTCAATCAAATATTCTTATATGAAGAATATTTGCCTCCGAAAGATTTCATGCAATTCTGGTAATAGTTATGCGACTTTGGTGCCAACAGTTGTAATGAAAACTATTAACTATTTGAACAAGCACACATTACAGAATATTTAGTTGAAAAAATTGGGCTTTTACAGGTATAAATAAAAAACTTATTAGGGTTTGAAGAAGGAATTTCGAGAAATTCGAAAAAAATTATATCTCCTTAACCGTGAGTCTAAGGACCCAGGGTCCGAAGAGAAATATAATAGCAAATGACCCCAACAATACCCCTAAAAATGTTGGTGCTTCATGTGCCGAACACCCTATATATATATATATATATATATATATATATATATATATATATATATATATATATATATATATATATATATATATATATATATACCTATATATATATATATATATATAATGAGTAGATCTAAGAAATAGAAACAGTATGGTGGACTAATAATAGTATATATTAATAATAGTATATTGTTTTATTAGGAGTAAAAGTGATACTTTTTGTGGCGAGACTAAATGTGGCGAGAGTAAAATTGTTATTAGTTTAGTATTTATTTTAGTCGAGCCATAAAAAGTGCTTTTCTCCGAATCATGCGATTTTTTCCGCAAACGGTGTTCAAACGATAGAACTAAGATGATATTTTTAAGAAGGATTAGATGTGAAGAAACGTAAAACTAGATTGCTTTGCTTACTGGTTTTGCAACACAAATTTAACAATTCAACAAAATAATTGTCAAAAAAATTTTAAGTCATTTATCTACGCATTATAGGACTGTGCGTTTTTGGTAAGTACCCGAGAATTAAGAAATGACTTTTTGTCTTGAAATATATAAAATTTTTCTTACATATTACATTATGTCGCGTATTCGGAACCCAACTATACGCCGCCCGACGTTCTTGATATTGACGTCAGAGTACGAAAAAGTGTACTTTTTGTACGCTCACGGCCGGACAAAAAGTAAAAACAAAAGGACGTCAATAACTAAATAAGCGTATGGCATTATTGCCGGGGAGCCTACACATTATGTGCGGTATTGCGGCGCCGGTTGCCACTTTAACCCTGTTTTAGGTAATTAGTAATGAGGCGTACTAACCCAGGGGGACCGACGGCTTAACGTGTCCTCCGAAACACGGTAGCGGTGGTATAGAAAATTTGTTGGTTTGTCGTGGGAGTCGAACCCACGTCCTCTCGATTGCTAGTCGAGAGCGATGCCACCTGAGCCATCACCGCTACAAGGACGTCTATGAAATCAAACTTCAACATTGAGAACTGAGGTTGAAAAAGTCGTCATTTTTTGACGTTTGCGGAAAAAACTTATTGTATGATTAGAATAGTTATTTATGTACCAAGTGCGTTATATAGATCCTTACGCCCGTAGGGAAACATTCAGCCCGAGGGTTTCTGGCCCGAGGGATGAATATTGTCCGATGGGCGTAAGGATCTAGTAACGCACGCGGTGCATACAAGATTTTATTTTTCACGAAAAAATTATTATATTATGATGGAAAAGCGATTTTAAAATCTTTTCATTGCTCCTATCTATTTTCCTTCTCATAGTAGGCATGTCATTTGTTGATATTTTGACGTTTGTGAATATTTTTGTCATCATATTCAGTGAATGTCATTGCTGCTTTCTTTGTGTAGTCTTATAGAAATAATGAAAATAAAATTGAATTAACCCAAGAATATCATAGAAAATGCAGCCAAAGCTGCGAATATACGAGTCATATACGACAAGGATTAGCAAGTAATTAATCAATGAAATTTGCTTCATTTCTCCTAGTACAATAAGCGGGCGTTTTAAATCCATTATGCCCGCAAATGCGGATGTTATGGCCTAGGGCATAATGAGTGTGTTTAAAGCAACCATATCCAAGGTGAAATAAACATATAATATACATGATGAACAAAACTAAATTTGAATTTACCTACCTCGTTTATTATCACAAAATATTTTGAAAAGTATAACACTGCGATTGCAATTTCGGCCAATAGACCATCATCGGGCAGATTGAGTTCTTAACTCAATCTGCCCGATGATGGTCATCATGTTAAATTATCACGTATTAACGACGGATTCCATAAACTATATAATATACAAGTGAAAAATAATAATATTTGAATTCACTTTCACATGTATATATCCTATGAATGATTGTGTAAGTCGGCGAACATTAAAATATATATACCTACGTTAAGCAGCTATACGTGAACATTAAAACTATTATATTGAGACAAAACATGAGAAACATACTTATTCATGATAGTTTCAATTCATGCAATGTAGTGTTTAACAGTTCAAGAGATTGATGATTTTCTTTCCTATCAGACTTACCTGAATTGTAGAGTTGTAGATAATGAAATAATTGCATTGCAGATGCTCCAGCTGGTGCATGACCTAGGTAGGTTGGCAGACCAGCTACATCAAATTCAGCATCATCGAATCCAACAATCAAAAATATTAAATCTTTGCAAAGGAATTCTGTTGGATCATCTGCCTCGCAGAATTTGTTGCCTATTGATGTTATCAAAGGACTGTGAGGTAGTAATTCACCAAAACGAAGTAAGTTGGCCAGCGCCTATGAAATATTTAATATGATAAGTTTGAAGAATTTCGGTCATAGATGCAACATGTTAAACCTTATTTCAACATTTCTCAAGCCGGAATTAATGGTGTTGAACGTGCTAAACATTTCTAATGAACTGTTGAACCGTTTATTTTTGTTCAATGTTATCGATTATTTTGTTAGAAAAAATTGTATTTCAAAAATTGAGATTCGCCAAATTATATTCTTTTGTACTGAGAAGTATCCCTTCTGCTTGTAAAAAGTAGTTGCATAGGTCAAGCTTCATCGACAGTGCCAATGAAAATTGTAAATATATATATATATATATATATATATATATATATATATATATATATATATATATATATATATATATATATATATATATATATATATATATATATATATATATATATATATATATATATATATATATATATATATATATATATATATATATATATATATATATATATATATATATATATATATATATATATATATATATATATATATATATATATATATATATACAGGGTCCTGCAACAGTGGCGCGGTGTTCCATATCTCTATTTGGGAAACAGATAGAAATCTACATTTCCATGATATCACCTTATTGCTCGAGCTCGACAAAATAAAAATATTGTTGGTCACACAGGGTGTTCAATTTCTTCTGGGCGGATATCAACTATGTTTTTTCAAATGGCAATCTATATTTTTTATCACTTTTCTGGTTTCTACATAGAAAATAAAAGATACTTTGTATAGATCCTCATTTCGAAAATATTTACGATTTTCGAGATTTTTTGCATTTTGATTTTTTTTTTCAATTTTGGTCACTCAGAATATTTGAAATTATAAAGTTGTGCCAAGTCCAATTGAAATTTATTTTTGGTCAAATATTCTACATTGGTAAATCTCTCAAACGATATATCTGAAATCAACCTGCGATATACAGGGTATGAAAAATCGCTTGCCACATATTGTAAATAAAAATGTACAGAATCTTCCTTATTTCAAATGGAACACCCTGTATATTATAGATCCAGAAGAAGCGTTAAGAAAAACTTTACAAATGTCATGAAGTATTCCCTATGGTTAAGTTTACTAGTTTTCCTTAAAACAGCGGAAAATGGCAAATATTCAAACCTCTTCGCTGTAATCTCAATGAACGAATTTTTTAATAAATAACCTGTTGGTAGATGAACAAGTTGTGAATTACACCACAAAATATACCTGGTATATTTAAAATAATTTCAATAATCTCAAAATTTGAGCCATATTCTTTCGATCTAAATCAACCTTTCAGCGAATAAAATATTTATTGGAAATCGGGTAGTCTGGCAAATGACAGATCCAAATATTTGCCTTCAAATAAGTATTGAAATCTTTAGTGATTCGTTAAGTAGAACTTTCGATATGATTTAATCAGAATGTTGTTAAATTATATCAAAAGTTCAACTTAACGAATCACTAATGATTTCAATACTTATTTGAAGGCAAATATTTTGATCTGTCATTTACCAGACTACCCGATTTCTAATAAATATTTTATTCGCTGAAAGGGTGTTTTAAATCGAAAGAATATGGCTCAAATTTGGAGATTATTGAAATTATTTTGAATATACAATGAATATTTTGTGGTGTAATTCACAACTTGTTTATCCACCAACAGGTTATTTTTGGAAAAAGTCGTTCATTGAGATTATATCGAAGAAATTTGAATATTTGCCAATTTTCGCTGTTTTGAGGAAAACTAGTAAACTTAACCATAGGGAATACTTCATGACATTTATAGAGCTTTTCTTAGCGCTTCTTCTGGATCTATAATATACAGGGTGTTCCATTTGAAATAAGGAAGATTCTGTACATTTTTATTTACAATATGTGGTAAGCGATTTTTCATACCCTGTATATCGCAGGTTGATTTCAGATATATCGTTTGAGAGATTTACCAATGTAAAATATTTGACCAGAAATGAATTTCAATTGGACTTGGCACAACTTCATAATTTCAAATATTCTGAGTGACCAAAATTGAAAAAAAAATCAAAAATGCAAAAATTCATGAAAACCGTAAATATTTTCGAAATGAAGAACTATATAAAGTATCTTTTATTTTCTATGTAGAAACCGAAAAGGCGACAAAAAATATAGGTTGCCATTTGAAAAATCATAGTTGATATTCGTCCAGAAGAAATTGAACACCCTGTGTGACCGACAATATTTTTATTTTGTCGAGCTCGAGCAATAAGGTAATATTATAGAAATATAGATTTCTATCTGTTTCCAAAATAGAAAATAGAGATATGGAACACCGCGTCACTGTTGCAGGACCCTGTATATATATATATATATATATATATATATATATATATATATATATATATATATATATATATATATATATATATATATATATATATATATATATATATATATATATATATATATATATATATATATATATATATATATATATATATATATATATATATATATATATATATATATATATATATATATATATATATATATATATATATATATACAGGGTGATTCATTAATATGTGTAAATATTTCAACGGGAAAATTTTGAGCTCAAAATATGAAGATCTAACCCAATTTGCTTATACAAAATATTTCTTCTTACTGATATACAGGGTGTTTTATTCAGATTATTGAAAATTAATTTTGTTCATTACTTTAATGCTGCTTGATATTTCTTTATGATATTTGGCAGTAAGTTAGAGTAGTTTGGGACACATCAAATAATAGTAAAGAACACATAAAAGTACATAAAAATCAAAAGAATTGTGCAGCCATATGTTCAACGTTAAATATCTCGAAAAATAGTGGCTCTAGCGTTTCGAAAAAGGAGTGCCTTATTTACAGAGAAAATATTGGAGAATCGAAAAATTATACTAAAATGACAATTCTGCCAGTGGCGTAGAATTTAGGAAACGAAAACTCTTCCCGTGCCCCTGCCGTACGCCACTGGTGATAGCGAGAAAGTCTTCTTTACTATTATTTGATGTGTCCTAAACTACCTTAACTTACTGCCAAATATCATAAAGAAATGTCAAGCAGCATCAAAGTAATGAACAAAATTAATTTTTAATAATCTAAATAAAACACCCTGTAAATCAGTAAGGAGAAATATTTTGTATGAGCAAATTGGGTTAGATCTTCATATTTTGAGCTCAAAATTTTACTGTTAAAATATTTACACATATTAATGAATCACCCTGTATATATATATATATATATATATATATATATATATATATATATTCCGGTACATTTTGGCATCACCAGAGGCCCCATCATTATCCAAATCGGAGTGTATTTAGTCAAAATTTTAAGATTTCCAAGCTTTGGGAAATGGGGTGGCGGGAAAGTACCGGTGGTAAGAAATATGAATATTTATTTTCTGCTTTTAGGAGTATATGGAGCTCAAACGAGCTCCAAACCATCCAGAGTGAACTCATTCTGAGTTAAAAAGGTGAAAGTTTGTGAAGGTACCTATTCAATGGAAATTGGGGAAGTGCCTTTTGAAGGTATACACCCGTTTTCCATAAATATCGCAATTTTTATGTATATTTCTTCTTTTTGTGTGCCTCCACAACTTCGCCAAATTGACTTTAATTCTTGAAATTTTATACGTGGATGAATTAAGAATCTGCCTTTTGGTGTTTTTAACAATTTTTTTACTTTATCGCCGCCATTTTACTGAGGGAATTTTGTTCACCTCCACAGCTCCTTCGGATTGAGCAAGTGGCTTTTCAGGTTTTGTACACCTCAGAACTCCTCCAGATTGAGTAAGAGGGTTGAAATTTCGTACCTAAATTTAATTGATTTTAATTAAGTACCTTTTGATGATTATTTTATTTGACCACCGCCATCTCAATGCAAGGATTATTTTTCGTGGGTTTCAATGTTTTGCTCAAGTCCACAAAACCGTCAAAATAACTTACTGCGTTGACAATTCATGTGTAGAAAAAAACAAAAAAGACAAAAAATACGACCTTTGACACAGACTTCACTGCTCAAGGGTTTCGAATTTCGAAACCTTGCATTATTGAAGAATTTATGAAACCGAAATAAAGAGCAATGAGACAACCGGAAAATACTTGAAAAAAATAGGTTGAACAGATAAGACTATATTTAAAAGAATCAATATTCCAAAAAAGTAAATTGCAAAAACTTAAAATATAATGTGAACATCGAAAAAATCAACAAACGATCAGTAAAAACAGAACTTGGTGTTTAAAATTTACAATTATTGTGAATTTTAAACACCAATAAAATGTACTTCGTCATTGATATAGGAAACCAATTATTATTGAGTTGGTGGTCATCTATTATATTCCACATTTCTTGTATTAGAGCCAAAAATGAAGCGTTAAACGCATCCTTGCTAAATTTACTTGAATTATATTGTCATATACCACTAGAGATGAAATTTTGCCGGCAAAATTTCTCGATTGTAATATGAAAGTTTGTTGCTTAGGCAATTTCGCGAATGACATTTGTATCAAAATCACGAGCCCTCAGGCGAGTGATTTTGGAAAAAATGTCATGAGCGAAATTGTCTAAGCAACAAACTTGAATGTTACAAGAGAGAAATTTTACCTGCTTACATTTTATCTCGAGTGGTGTTCGACATGACTATTTCACGAGAAAATATGTCTAACAGTAATATGGTCACATTTGAGAAAGTCAAGAAAATAACCTATGAATGTGAGAAATATCAAAATATTATCATATATAATACCACTAGAGATGAAATTTTGCCGGCAAAATGTCTCGATTGTAATATGAAAGTTTGTTGCTTAGGCGATTTCGCGAATGACATTTGTATCAAAATCACGAGCCGTCAGGCGAGTGATTTTGGAAAAAATGTCATGAGCGAAATTGTCTAAGCAACAAACTTGAATGTTACAAGAGAGAAATTTTACCTGCTTAAATTTCATCTCGAGTGGTATTCGACATGACTATTTCACGAGAAAATATGTCTAACAGTAATATGGTCACATTTAAGAAAGTCAAGAAAATATGTCTAACAGTTATATGTTCACATTTCAGAAAGTCAAGGAAATAACGATTCATGTGAGAAATGTCAAAATATTATCATATATAATACCACTAGAGATGAAATTTTGCCGGCAAAATTTCTCGATTGTAATATGAAAGTTTGTTGCTTAGGCGATTTCGCGAATGACATTTGTATCAAAATCACGAGCCGTCAGGCGGGTGATTTTGGAGAAAATGTCATTTTGCCGGTTTACATGTTTTATCGCTGTGAAACGAGAGAAGCTATGGAAACTTTCTCACTAAAAATGGAATGAGTGAAATAGTCGATGAAATAATAACTTGCTGAGTTTTGCCGGCTTGCATGTTTTATTGCTATGGAAACTTCCTCACTAAAAATGGAATGATTGAAATAGTCAAAGACATTTTGCAGCGTTAATTATTTTTGAATTAGTGTCAATTATTCCATTTTGTTATGAGCTCAATGAATTATATTTCTTTATGAACTATTTAGAGTACATAGTAATTAATCAAAAAAAAATATTCAAAACGTTATGAACTCACCTCTAGAGCACCTACATATTTGGCAGCATACCTAACCAATGGATTGAAAGAATGCTTCATATATGCAATCGGTGCCAAACTGTAATGCGCTATTATCTTTTTGTTATACTCAGGTAATTCTGAGCACATAACATAAAATGTTGTGGTACCCTGAGAATGGCCAATATGATACAAAGCTTTCTGTCCTGTTGTGTCTAATATGTAATCTATCATTGCTGGAATATCCTTAGTACCAATTTCATGCCAAGAGAACTGCCAGAATTTGACATCACTTGGACTTAACTTAGTATGATTTCTTGAGAATGTATTTCCTCTTGCATTACCCATCCATACGTCATAGCCAAGATTAGCAAGGTGGTAAGCTAAAGCGATTAAAAAATTTGTTTCTTTTAACTAGGTAGCAGGGTAGTAGACTGACAGTCTAGTTTGGTAGGCAAGGAATTCACATTTAACTATTAATGATATTAAGAAATTAGAATATATTTCTTCTTTATATGAGAGGTATAATCACAAAACTTGCCATGTCCTTTCTAATAGATTCCCAGTAAATCAATAAAATAACAGTAGGTTATTATATTTATTGCGAGCTGGTTCAATTTGATGTGATCTCTATACATTATAAACACTTTCGGACAGTTTTTATCAAAAGAAACTTATTGATTCTGCCTATTTTTCAATATTCTCTGTTGTAACTGGCAAGTTTTGTTACTGACTAATGGAAATGACGAGTTTTGTTAACCACTTTTGTAATTTTGTAATATTAACCAGTTTTGTAACTTACTATTCTATTGCAGGTAAAAGACTCGCCAAGAAAAATTTAATATATTTTATTAAATGAGAAAAATAGTAGGATTTTGAACCAAAAAATTAATATTTTCATAAATTATCGGGTGACTGTATTTTCAAACAGTGGGCTCGTCTTCTTGTATAATTTCACATAGACTTTCCTCGTCCACGTCATCGTTGTTGATTCCGGCTTGTCGTCTTCCATTATTAATATCTATGGCATTCTTGTAATATGATAAGTCTGTCATTGTTTTCCAATTTTCCCCAAAGTGTTTCCGAAGTAGATTGTCGACGTCCACGAATTTTTCTTCCTTTATATTTGCGCGGAGTTCACTTTCACTTCTTGGCATTGACAATGCGATCTTTCCTCTTTTGAACACTCCTTTATTTTCCCAAAGTTATTTCTGTAATTCTGTTCGCCGCATATTTCAATATATCCATAAGATTTTTTTCTGATGTTAATTCGTTTGGAAGCGTTGAAACGAAAATTCCATGTGGAAACGTTCTTGAATGAGGTCTTAGCCGAAATTTTCCAATCAAATATTTTGGTGTCTCGTCCGTGATGTATTATAGTTCCATGTTCCTCAAAAATGTTGAAATAATCATCTGGACACACAATGGTATCCTTTTTTCGAAGAATTTTTTCAATTCTCCCGAAAACACGATCGGGCGGAATGTAGGAGTGACCTACAACAGGAAAAAGCAGGCATACTTGCTTGACATGAGAAGGCGAATCATGGTAGAGCCAATAACAGACCATTGCAACCATATTGGTGTTTTTATTTCGGCCTCCACAGCATCTGATACGAGTCTAATTTGCGATACTTGATTAGGGATATCTGTCTTGCATAAACGGTGGTAAACAGCCGAAGCAATTTCGTTGGACCCCTTGGCAGTATCAGTTTCTTTCCAAACGTACAGAAACACATTCCTCGTTGTTTGTGGAGCTTTTGAGTGTCCCTGGCACATGGTAAAATTGTAATAATAAAACTGCCTTGAATAATACGCAGACTGATCCGGGACTTTGGGAAGTGTTAGATTTTTCTGACAATCATAAGAGAACATGATAATATCTTCCTTAGGTTCCTTAATGACGGCGAGTTTTGCAAATCAGGGAATTCGACTTGGACGAAACAAAATGGATTATGGCAAGTTTTGAGAATAACTGGACATGGCGGCATTTGTTACGTACTCGACCATGGACATAGCAACATTTGTGAATGATTCTAATTTTTCGACATGAATTAAACGATTTCTGCCTAGTTTTGTGACGAATCGGCCTAACTGACATATTCAGATGTCTCTTTCGCCATGGAACGTAGTTTTATCGTATTTTTCACAGAATATGGACATGGCCAGTTTTGTGATTATACCTCTCATATTTTGCTAAAGAATAATTATGATTCAGGTGAAGAGTTTTTTATATTTAAATATTTGCAATTCAAGATGAAAAATATTAATAAAAAAATTGTAAATTTAATGTAAAATACGAAAGAATTTTTTCAACATGTTATATACATTTTGTTATTTCCATTTGGTTGTTTTACTTTCGAAACATGATAGAGTCAAATATAAACTGATTGAATATAGGTACTCAAAAATAAGATATTGAGAACATAGAAGTGAATTTATTCATCAAATCTCACATAATATATTTTTATTAATCGAAGTAACTAAAAAACTTAGCTTGATTTCACTAAAATTAGTTCATTTAGTCGGTATAAATGTTTTGGGTTATGAACCCGTTATCAAGAGATGATGAGAACTAAAGTTGAAAATGTGCAATGTATCTATTTATAATACTGCTTTAATAAGTGAGGAAATACTAAGGTTCCCTACTTATTAAAGCAATATTATAATATATATATATATATATATATATATATATATATATATATATATATATATACTAGCTGACCCGGCAAAAGTTGTTCTGCAATATAAATTATTTTTATCTATCTATCTTTCTATCTATTCATCTATCTGCCGATGTATATCTACCTATCTAACTAACTATCTATCTATCTATCTAGATAGTTATCTGTCTTTCTATCTATCTATCTACATATCTATCTAACCCGGCAAACGTTGTTCTGCCATAAAAATCATTTTTATCTATCTGTCTTTCTATATATTCATCTATCTGCTAATGTATATCTATCTATCTAGATAGTTATCTATCTATCTATCTATCTATCTATCTATCTATCTATCTATCTATCTATCTATCTATCTATCTATCTATCTACATATCTATCTATCTATCTATCTGACCCGGCAAACGTTGTTCTGCCATATAAATTATTTTTATCTATCTACATAGAGGTTGATCGTAGAGGGGTGAAAATTAAGGGTTGTATATATTTTTGAATGCTGTATTATAAAAAAATAGAACAGAAAATGTTGTCAGAAAGATAAAGAAAAAAATTAAGGGGTGGACTACCCTTAATATTTAGGGGGATGAAAAATAGATTTTGTCGGATTCTCAGACCTAACCGATATGCACACAAAATTTCATGAGAATCGGTCATTTTGAAGGAGTTTAACAAATAAAAAATAAGGGTTGATCGTAGAAGGGTGAAAATTTAGGATTGTTTGTATTTTTGTATGCTGTATCATAAAAAAATAAAAACAAAAAATTTTGTCTAAAAAATAAAATAAAAAATTTAGGGGTTACCCCTAACATTTAGGGGGATGAAAAATAGATGTTGGCCGATTCTCAGACCTACTCAATATGCTCACAAAATTTCATGAGAATCGGTCAAGCCGTTTCGGAGGAGTATAGGAACGAACATTGTGACACGAGAATTTTATATATAAGATATATATATATATATATACATATATATATATATAGATTGTGCATTTTTAATATTAATAATAATAACAATAATAATACATTTATTATCACACAAAAAAAACTACGAAGTTACAATTAATTTATTGAATTATAAAATATATACATAATACAAATAAATACCATCAATCCCACAATTCTCTTATGTAAAGAAGGATGAACAATGAGCCTTAAAGATTCAGACATCCAGAACATAGTTCTGGATACTGTTCAGGCCCTAAATTGAATGATGTATCTTCACTAACGCTCCTAACTGATAGTATTACCTAAGGTAAGATCAAAGGTGCAAAGTGACGAAGACTTAAGATTGCGGACTATTCCGAAGCTACTAGAGGTAGAGTAGGCGGTTTTTAACTTATTTTTTAAAAGTTAGGTCAGAATTACTTGAATTGATATTATCTAAAGAATTCACAAGAGATACGTCTACGCAAATTTATATTATGTACGTCGGTCCAGAATTTTTTCATGAAGACAACGTGGTTTTTTGTATTTTATTATCTTGTAACCAAAGAATTTCGAATGAAGCTGAAATCTATTGAACATAGTGAGTGGAATATGTTCTCTCCTGCGAACGCAAGAAATTAATCTAAGACAAGAATTTCGAACCTTTTGTTTGTCATCAGCACTTGATAATGGATTAATTTCTCGTGATATATGTCGAGTAAATAAACTAATTTTAGTGGAATCAAGCAAAGTATTTCACTTCATTTGTTTAATGATTTGAAAAATATTCCACCAAGCGCTGAGATGACGCTATAAATATATTTTTCATCAACCGCCACATGTCTTAAAGTAATATTAAATACTACTCAACCATTTCGTTGAGCTAATACGAAACCTAGGTAGGTATATAGTTTTTATGAAGTAGTGTTTTTCGAAATTATTGTTAGGTGAGGTATTATTTTTGTACCACCACTGAAAAAATTTTGATTTGAAAAAAAATTTCTTAAATATACAAAAATTTTGCTGAAATATATAATTATTATTTTCTTCATTTGTTCGTTCAGACAATATTTTACCAGATTCAGAAGGTGATTATGAACTATTGTCATATTCAATTAATAATTATAGATTGTTTTCTAATTGGGTAAGTTGAATATCAATATCAGTTAGGTACAAGCTGAAAATTATTATAATAACCAACTGAACGCATACTCAAAAATGATCAGAATTATTGAACTGGTATTTACAGGTGAAGGACTGACTGGTGATTATTTTTCAGAACCTTGCTAGCTGTGATAAACCGGAAATTATAAATTTTCCTGCCTCTACTCTGACATTGAAGGATGTTGCTCGATTTCTTGGACGCTGAGAATCTCAATTGACATCCATATATTTATCATCTGATCTTGCGTCGGTTTGTTACTCTTTGAGGGTAAAAAATCATGCATTTTTGAAGCAACGATAAGGTACACTCTAGTGTTTCATGGGACTGCATCGAATTTGAATAGTATTTTCTTTCAACGGAAAGGAGCTTTGAGAACACTAATCAAAATGAAGATATCAGAATTACACAGGGGAAAGGTCAAGGAATATGGTCTTTTGACTTTAGCAGCGATGCAAATTCAAGAAATCTTTTTATCTTTTCAAGTGTAGGCATTTCTCTGAGGAAAAAATCGGATCTGGATATAACACAAGGACAACACACTTCAAATAACCAACGCATAGGGTGACAATTGACGGAAAAGGGAACAAAGTATGCAGCTGTCAAATACTTTAATTCACTAACACGGAGAATGAGGGTGGAAACTAATCCTAAAAATTGGAAAAGACTAATTTTTGGGCCGCTTCTGACGATGATATCCTACAATTTAAATGAATTTAATTTTGACATCTAGAATATGAAGTTGTTTTCAAACCTATTTTCATTTTTTGCGTATTACTCAAATTATCTTTGATAGTGTACCAGGAAACATATGAAAATAAAGCTTATTATTATTATTGTATCCAGAATCATTAGTATCTCTATAAATGAGTCAACCAGTTTCTAGTAAAACATTGCTTCAAAATTGAAAACAAACTTGTTATCTACTATTTATACTTACCCATTGACTTTTCCGGTCCCATTATTATCCAGTCAGCAGAAGATGCTAACAGACCATGGATTAATAACACTGTTCTATTAATTGGTTTTATTCCTTGCTTGGTAGGTGGAATTCTATGCAACCCCAGAATATAACCATCCTTGGTTTCAGCGAAATGCTCTTCTACAGGATAGCCATATTTGGTTATTATCTCAGGCTGGAATTTTCAGATTGATACATAAGATGAACATATAAAACAAATGAAATAGTATCTTTTCATAACACTGACTTCTACTTCGAATTACAATTTTATTAAAATTTTTCCTCTATTGCCATATTCCGTTCAAAAATTTCTTTGGAGTAAAGCAAGTTTGATAGATATCAAGTTTTATTAAGTCATTGAAATCCAACGGGAGTCTGGGTTCATAAAAAACAATGATTTTTAAAAAAATCTTATTGGCTCTCATGATAAAAAAGTAAACAACTATCTAATTGAAACAAGAAATCAATGCATTGAAGAAGAAAATTAGGGAACAAAATTCAATTGAAACGCGTCTTTTGAAAATTTTGGTACATCAGAACATGAAGTGTCGGCTCATGGGTGCCCCAACAGCATGACCTACAGTTTTACGACGGTTCCCAACGTCTTTATAGAGAGGCTTGACTAGGCAGAATACACCAAATAATGGTGGTTTGCCATTGCCTTCCGCATTAATTCGTTGGTTCGGCCGGGATTCGATTCAGTTTCTTATAGCCCAGTAAAAATTTGAATTTTTGAAGGCGTTCGCTATATAAAGTTCTATAATATCTGGAATAATCGCTTTAAGGAATCAGTTCAGGTAAATCATCTCGAACAAATGTTTTGATTTGGATTATCTTCCTCTTTCAATGCTCCCATAGCGAAAGCATTGTCTATTCCTTGTAATATTTTCAAAATACTTTTGATGAATTCCGGGATTGTATTACCAAAATATTTCCCGACAATATCCCAAAAATGTTCCGGATTAATTCTCGACATTTTCTATTTAACCTTAAAGAACACTTTTTCTTCTCTTGTACTTGAATCCGTTTCGTAGTTAGGGTATTCCCCGAAAGGTTTGAGGTACACTCCAATGTTCCCTAGCATTCAGTTTGTACGCGATAACGAATTATAGAAAATATAATATCATGAATATTAAGGAAGTTTTCGAAATATTATGAAATAAATGCAAAAATTCCACAAATTTATAATAAACTTCCGAAAAATTTTCATAAAATTGCAAAATAATGGAGAAAATGAAACAGTTAATCCATATTTACTAGATTCTCTGCGATGTACTTTTCCGAAAAAGTTGCAATATGTTATTTGGCTGAAAAATGATCATCACCTTCACTCCAAGACTTAGGTATACATCAAATTCGTTTACTTCAAGTTACATTCGAATGACAAGTTTCAAACTGAGCACTTGCTAATATATATATATATATATATATATATATATATATATATATATATATATATATATATATATATATATATATATATAAATATATATATATATATATGTATATATGAAATGAACTAGGACATTTATTTGAAACTAATCAAACAAACCTCCTAGCGGAGCTGGCTATAAGAGTTCACGAAGCATCGAAATATCAACATCTACCCCAGACGGTAATTGTTCGAAATGTTAATTTGTTTATCACAATCGATGGAAATTGATAGACAGACTGTTTCGCCCTTATCGGGGCTCATCAGTATCATCCATCCACCGGGAGTGATAACCAAACCAACATTTCAAACGGTCATACATATTTCTTCTAGTAACTCCATGACATATAAATATGACACAGCGCCACCAGTCGGAAACAATTGAACCACATCTTTCAGAATAGAAGAAAACATTTCGGCAACGAAACTCTTACGTCCTGACACCCGAAGGTGGTTACTATAATCGCTAAGCAAGAGTACAGTTGATACATCCATTTTGATGTAATTCAACATTCACCCGCCGCAAGTAACAAGCGCTCAAATTTTATACCTTTTACAGGTAGCAATGAATGGAAAACAGAATTCTTCGTGTTAACGACACACGTTCGTGGCAATAAAATGAAATGAACTAGGACATTTATTTGAAACTAAACAAACCACCCTCCTAGCGGAGCTGGCTATAAGAGTTCACGAAGCATCGAAATATCAACATCTACCCCAGACGGTAATTGTTCGAAATGTTAATTTGTTTATCACAATCGATGGAAATTGATAGACAGACTGTTTCGCCCTTATCGGGGCTCATCAGTATCATCCATCCACCGGGAGTGATAACCAAACCAACATTTCAAACGGTCATACATATTTCTTCTAGTAATTCCATGACATATAATCATGACACAGCGCCACCAGTCGGAATCAATTGAAACACATCTTTCAGAATAGAAGAAAACATTTCGGCAACGAAACTCTTACGTCCTGACACCCGAAGGTGGTTACTATAATCGCTAAGCAAGAGTACAGTTGATACATCCATTTTGATGTAATTCAACATTCACCCGCCGCAAGTAACAAGCGCTCAAATTTTATACCTTTTACAGGTAGGCAATGAATGGAAAAATGCTTCAATTGTTTCCGGGACTGGTGGCGCTGTGTCATATTTATATTGTCATGGAGTTACTAGAAGAAATATGTATGACCGTTTGAAATGTTGGTTTGGTTATCACTCCCGGTGGATGGATGATACTGATGAGCCCCGATAAGGGCGAAAACAGTCTGTCTATCAATTTCCATCGATTGTTGATAAACAAATTAACATTTTCGAATAATTACCGTCTGGGGTAGATGTTGATATTTCGTGGCTTCGTGACCTCTTATAGCCAGCTCGGTAAGGAGGTTGTTTTGATTAGTTTCAAATAAATGTCCTGGTTCATTTCTTTTTATTGCCACGAACGTGTGTCGTTTACACGAAGAATTCTGTTTTCCATTCATTGCTACCTGTAAAAGGTATAAAATTTGAGCGCTTGTTACTTGCGGCGGGTGAATGTTGAATTACATCAAAATGGATGTATCAACTGTACTCTTGCTTAGCGATTATAGTAACCACCTTCGGGTGTCAGGACGTAAGAGTTTCGTTGCCGAAATGTTTTCTTCTATTCTGAAAGATGTGGTTCAATTGTTTCCGACTGGTGGCGCTTGTTCATATTTATATGTCATGAGTTACTAGAAGAAATATGTATGACCGTTTGAAATGTTGGTTTGGTTATCACTCCCGGTGGATGGATGATACTGATGAGCCCCGATAAGGGCGAAACAGTCTGTCTATCAATTTCCATCGATGTGTGATAAACAAATTAACATTCGAACAACTACCGTCTGGGGTAGATGTTTGATATTTCGATGCTTCGTGAACTCTTATAGCCAGCTCCGCTAGGAGGTTTGTTTGATTAGTTTCAAATAAATGTCCTAGTTCATTTTCATTTTATTGCCACGAACGTGTGTCGTTAACACGAAGAATTCTGTTTTCCATTCATTGCTACCTGTAAAAAGGTATAAAATTTGAGCGCTTGTTGCTTGCGGCGGGTGAATGTTGAATTACATCAAAATGGATGTATCAACTGTACTCTTGCTTAGCGATTATAGTAACCACCTTCGGGTGTCAGGACGTAAGAGTTTCGTTGCCGAAATGTTTTCTTCTATTCTGAAAGATGTGGTTCAATTGTTTCCGACTGGTGGCGCTGTGTCATATTTATATGTCATGGAGTTACTAGAAGAAATATGTATGACCGTTTGAAATGTTGGTTTGGTTATCACTCCCGGTGGATGGATGATACTGATGAGCCCCGATAAGGGCGAAACAGTCTGTCTATCAATTTCCATCGATTGTGATAAACAAATTAACATTTCGAACAATTACCGTCTGGGGTAGATGTTGATATTTCGATGCTTCGTGAACTCATATAGCCAGCTCCGCTAGGAGGTTTGTTTGATTAGTTTCAAATAAATGTCCTAGTTCATTTCATTTTATTGCCACGAACGTGTGTCGTTAACACGAAGAATTCTGTTTTCCATTCATATGTATATATATATATATATATATATATATATATATATATATTACTAATTGTTATTTAACGGAATATTTAATTAGAAAAATTATCTTATACTACTAAATTATATCATCATACTGTCATGTATATTCATGACTTTCTCTGAACTTTTTGAAGAAGTTATTGCTAAAAAAATACAATTAAACATATACATATATATATATATATATATATATATATATATATATATATATATATATATATATATATATATATATATATATATATATATATATATATATATATATATATATATATATATCATTTTCTATAAGAAGGTTCGATTCGTCAATTACTTTTACGTGAAAAAAGAATGCTTGTCAAAAAAGGCATATTCCGAGATATTTCAATTTAAATTGATCAATGCATCCAATTTTCTGCTCATTGGTTTGAAAACTCTTTGAATATGAAAGTATCAAGTAGGCTAGGAGGTTTATCCTGTAAATGTATATATATATATATATATATATATATATATATATATATACACTGCCGTGCATAAAATCCGGGTCACCACGTAATTTGCAAATATTTTTGAAATTTCGAGTAAACTCATAATTTTTTCTTGGCACTGGGTTTCAACACTGCACAAATAGAGGGAGGCACTATTTCTAACAGTCAGTTGTTGTTTTGTTCAAAGTTTGATGAAAAAGTCTGTCATCGAAGGTTCTGATTACCATTACCATCATATTTTTGCTATCCATACATGTTTTCAGTTCTCAATTTCATTGTTTGATTCAGTATTATTGTTATTGTTAGTGAAATGGCCATAAATCCTGTCATTGCGGCACGAATTGTGGCGGCCATAGAAGATGGCCGCGGTAAGCGCGAAACGGCGAGAAACTTTGGTGTAAGTATCTCCAGTGTGCAACGAGTATCTCAACGATACGAAGAGACTGGTCTGCTTACCCGAAGACCTGGTTCAGGACGAAGAAGAAGTACAACAGCCAGAGACGACCGCTATCTCGCTTCTACTGCATTGAGAAACCGAACGGTTACATCAGTTTTCCTTCGAAATCATTTACAAGAAGTGAGAAATGTGAACATAAGTTAGTGGACAGTTAGAAGGCGACTTCATGATGCTGGACTATCTTCTCGAACTAGGGCTACTGGACCGCCGCTTTCCCGTGAACACCGAACTGCAAGGCTGAATTTTGCACGAGAGCACTTGGCTTGGACAATAGAGGACTGGACTAAGGTATTGTTCTCCGATGAATCTCGATTTTGTCTTACGGGCTCAGACAGACGTGTGAGAGTGTGGCGTCGACAAGATATGCTGAAGCTTGTATAGCCGATCGACTTCCATTTGGCGGTGGATCAGTTATGGCATGGGGAGGCATATCGTTTCATGCTCGCACGGAGCTAGTATTTATACAGAATGGGACTTTGAATGCGCATAGGTACCTCACAGAAGTTTTAGAAGGCTATGTTGTACCATTTATGGGATTTGTTGGACAAAATGCAATATTTATGCATGATAATGCACCGCCCCACACTGCTCGGTTCGTTAATGCTTATCTTGACGAGGTTCAAATCACCCGATTTGTTTGGCCTCCTCGAAGTCCAGATTTGAATCCCATCGAGCATGTTTGGGATGAGATGAAGAGGCGTTTACGGAGACATGTGCCGGCCCCGAAAAATTCTGTAGAACTCCGCAACATACTGGTGCAGAAATGGGACAATCTTCCGCAGGATGTAATTCATAATCTCTTTCAGAGCATGCCCCGTCGTTTGCAAGCTGTTATAACTGCCCGAGGAGGAAATACTCGATATTGAATCCTTGAAATTTTCTTTTGCTTCAACTATCAAATAAAAATTTTTCTTTGCATTATTTTCAATAATTTAATTACACTTTCAATCACATATCAACAACTTTCTTTTATTCAAGCAAGTACGATAAAATCATCGCATGAAGTCAATAAAATATACTACTCCTGAAAGAAATCCGAAAAAACCCAAAATTTCAAAAATAATTGCAAATTACGTGGTGACCCGGATTTTATGCACAGCAGTGTATATATATATATATATATATATATATATATATATATATATATATATATATATATATATATATATATATATATATATATATATATATATATATATATATATCATTTTCTATAAGAAGGTTCGATTCGTCAATTACTTTTACGTGAAAAAAGAATGCTTGTCAAAAAAGGCTACAAGCAGCATATTCCGAGATATTTCAATTTAAATTGATCAATGCATCCAATTTTCTGCTCATTGGTTTGCGAACTCTTCGAAAATGAAAGTATCAAGTAGGCTAGGAGGTTTATCCTGCAATGGTTTCTCAATTTTTGGAACGTATTAAGGAGGATAATAAGTTAATTCCAAAATTTATTTCAAAAATTCTTTACGAAGAACAAATATAAAACTAAATTTTTAACAAAGATGAAATCCTTGCTGAATATTTCATCTTATGAATGACTGAGGAATCTTCCTCAGAATTTATATAAATATTCATATATATAGTTCAAATACTCACAACTGAAAGATACTCGTCAGCATCATCATCATTTTCAAGTGTTATATTGAATTTTTTTCTAACAGCTCTGATTTGTTCCTTAGTATGACCTATTGTATTCGAATGATCATATTTTCTTGATGCTTCTTCCACATCTCTAATAAATGGCGAAGTACTTGCGATAAATATTTGTGACAAGCTCAATATCAAGAAAATGAGGAGCTTCATTTCGGAGAATAACTAACTGAGTTGCCGACTGATTCCAATATATTAAGTGTTTATATATTATTTATCCACATATATGATTTTTGCCAAAATTGTCTCGAGATTAAAGAAACAAAGGTAAGTGGGTATCATCTTTTTCTGATAAAATAATCTCGACAATGCCTCATTAATTCTCTGCATTATATTAATCTTCTTTTCATGATCAAATTTTTGTTCAGATAGCAACAAAGTAATTTTATTGAAAACATATGTGAACAAAAATTATTGGGAGAGGTAATTGATATAAATACAATTACTTCGGATTATGAAGTAGGATTTTTATTCGAAAAGTAATGTTTTGCATATCTAATCAATGTGGCAACAGTTTCCTATCAATTTTAATATGTTCCAAGCTTCTGAACTCCATAAAGAGAATTTTTTGAAGTATAAAGGGAGACACTGACTAATTTTTTTTCAAGGTAAAAGATACGATGGCGGTTAGTAACTACATTAAAAACTATTCTCAAGTATACAAGAAAGATATGATATCAGTTCCATGATTCTACAATGCAATTACTGAATTTCAGGTATTATAATGATTATTATTATTCCGTGTTATATATATATATATATATATATATATATATATATATATATATATATATATATATATATATATATATATATATATATATATATATATATATATATATATATATATATATATATATATATAGTTAAATTGGTACAGAAAGAGTACTAGTTCAAATAAATGGGTTAATTACCATTCAAACTACAATATAAACATTAAAATAAATTTCATCAAAGAAATGAAAAATCGAGTGGGTACAATCTGCCATTACATGTTCAAAAAGGAAGGATTGCAAAAATCACAAGAAATACTATTACAAAGTTCCTACCCGATCAGTATGGTTAAAAAACTAATATATGCATCAGGAAAAAATAGTAATGATGATACTAAAGAGCAGAAAACAGAGAAAGTAATAAATAAGATATTATATGCATCTCTTCCTAACATAAGAAACTTAACTCAAAAAATCAAAAATATATTTAAGGAAGAAAATGTTAAACTAACTACATATAATCAAAAAACGGTAAAAAACTTATAAAATAAACTGAAGACACAATTCCAAATCCGTTAAAGAACGACGTAGTGTATCAAATAATTTGCCAGGACTGTGATGGAGTAATATTGGGCAAACATCACAATGGATAAAAAGCAGACCAGCGTTACATAAATCTGACATAAAAAATGGTAAAGATAGATGTTCCTTAGTAACACACACAAGAGAATTGGGCCATAGAATAAATTTTGAAGATGTAAAGATATTAAAAACAGAATACAACTACCACAAAAGACAAATACATGAAATGATTCAAATCAGAAAATGTGAAAACACTTTAAACAGGAAGAGGGACACATAAAACTTGAGCAATATATATAGCTATATACTAGATACCGGACAGGAGATAACACGATAAAGAACAAATATATTAAGAAGAAGAAATCCGAAAGCTGATATGAAGTGAAATAGAAGAAAATTCAAACAGTTTACAGTTAGTTAACCTCAATGTGACATGCGACATTCAATTATTATTTTAGAAATTTAAATTAGTTAGGATATGATTATTGTGTATTTTAATGATTTTAATGTTTGCTGTTTTGATGTGAATTAAGTAAAAATGTTGTTTTTAGATTCCCTGAAGAAGCAATAAAATAAAATTGCGAAAGCTTGGAAAAGAAGAGTAAATCCGTTAATCACTCCAAACTGAGTCATTAGACGGTTATAAAGTGAAATATATATATATATATATATATATATATATATATATATATATATATATATATATATATATATATATATATATATATATATATACAGTGTGGAACAGCCAAATGGAATAAATTCGATAACGAATAAATGAGAGCGTGTTGGGAAAAACGCTTGGACACGTCGATTTGTATTTTTAGATGCGCATTTTTTTCAAAAAAAAATAATTATATAGGGTGTGTCATGTGACAGTGGCGGATACCAACATTCTAATTTTAAATACAACCCTCTGTATATTATTAGTTTTTTGGATTCTTCAGAAAATTCTAGACATAATTCATGTACAATGTCCCATACCTATCTTCAACTGTTTAGGAAATACTAAGTGTTTTCAGATGTATTACAAAAATTAACATTGAAAAAAAAATTATTTTATTTCACAAATTCGCTACATTACACTGAATACTTATTTCCCATTTAGCTCTTAATATTGAGAAAATAAGCAAAAACCATTAATGCGTTCCTTTTTACTGATATGAAAAAAAAATAAATACAAAACCGGTTTTGTTTATTTTCGTATAAAACTCATAGCCTTAGCAACTTGTTGTCTGTCTGCATGACAGTGTTGATCAGTCTCAGTGCTATTGTCGTTTGAATTTCGTTAACTGTACGTAATAATATCAGAAAAATGGTTCATTTAACAGAAATGCACAAAATAACCATTCTACAAATGATTGGTTATGGAGATAACACACGGAAACAAATGGAAGTTTCTTGCTTATTTCACGAAAAATTTCCAAATTTGCCGCCTATATCCCAAGGAACAATTAGCAAAATAGAAAAACAGTTTCGTGAGCTTGGTCATGTAAGAAAGACAAAAAAAGTAGTTGCCAATAAACTAAGCGATGATACGAAATTGGAAGTTATGCTTGAGTTTCAAGAAAACCCACATAAATCTGGTCGTAAAGCAGCCTCACTGTTCAACATTAGACACACATCAATTTTTCGAATATTAAAGGAAAGTGAAATGCATCCCTATAAAATGATGCTCAGGAGCTAATGGAAGACGATTTCGACAGGAGAACGTATTTTTGTGAACAAATGATGGAAATGTTAGATAACAATATGATCCAATTAGAAGATGTTTTGTTTTCTGATGAGAGCACATTTACACTTCACGGTCATGTTAATCGTCAAAATTGCTGCTATTGGTCTAATGAGAATCTTCACTGGATGAGAGAGGAACGCGATATCCTGAAAAAGTTAATGTTTGGGCAGGAATTGTTGGAAATCATATCGTAGGTCCCTTTTTCATTGATGGCAACTTGAATGGAGATAAATATTTAGAACTGCTCCAAAATAATGTCGTGCCAACTTTGACAAACTTATATCCTGATCCAGCAAACCCACAAGTTCCTGCCAATATACTATGGTTTCAGCAAGATGGAGCACCGCCCCATTACCAAATCAATGTCCGGCAGTAACTGAACCAAAATTTTCCAAATCGGTGGATAGGGAGGCGCGGATCGATAGAATGGCAAGCACGATCTCCTGACCTGACGCCATTAGACTTCTTTTTGTGGGGATATGTCAAAAGTATTGTATACCAAACTAAACCACTCAACTTAGATGACTTTGAAAGACGACCAGATTAGCATGTTGGCAAGACGTTCGCGGCGAACATTTTGAACATCTCTTACATTGAAATTAATGTTTTTTTGTTTTTTTACATTATATTTGTGAAATAAAATAATTTTCTTTTTTTAATGTTAATTTTTGTAATACATCTGAAAACACTTAATATTTCCGAAACAGTTGAAGATAGGTATGGGACATTGTACATGAATTATGTCTAGAATTTTCTGAAGAATCCAAAAAACTAATAATATACACGGGGTTGTATTTAAAATAAGAAAGTTGTTATCGGCCACTGTCACATGACACACCCTATATAATTATTTTTTTTTTGAAAAAAATGCGCATCTAAATATACAAATCGACGTGTCCAAGCGTTTTTCCCAACACGCTCTCATTTATTCGTTATCGAATTTATTCCATTTGGCTGTTCCACACTGTATATATATATATATATATATATATATATATATATATATATAGGCGCTTTCCTTTGTTACCTGAATGTAACAATTTGGTTTTGTTGAAATCCAGGAAGTGATTGAATTTTATACAACGTTCAGAGAAGCCAGTGGTATTTTTGTTTTGTAAAATTGACTTTTTATGTTCGACACGAATATTTATATTCCTTCCTGTCTGTCGTTAACGTTAACGTTAACTATTGAAAATTTAAATGCCATATTGCCAAATGCCGTTTTATTTGTTTATGTTTTTTACATCGCAGCGTGCGTATCACGGTCTTTCGTACCATGGTCACAGTATGGCGTATTTTTTTTAACTTATAATCGTATTGAAACAATATGATTTCATTTATGCCATACTGTAAAAAATAGTTTTACGACTTCTATAGGCGTGTTTTAAAAACTGTGAAAAATACCATATTTCAAGTAAGGCACCACTTTTGTACTGCACTAGAAGTATGGCGAATATAATTTTGTCTCATTGTATCATAAACTGACTACAATTTAACTGAAATACTGAAAGAAATAGTTTTTCGAATTTTCAAAAATTACATATTCGAGGGGGTATGGTGGGTATTTTGGACCGTCGGGATGGTATGGCGTGGTGATTTTCGTACAAGATTAATAAAAAATGATTGTTTTGAAAAAAATCAACCAGCAAGAATTAAATTCCAAAAAATTTTTAAAAAAACATTTTCAAAAAAGTATGGTGGGCCTAAACACCCACCGGAGAAGTATGGCATGTAACGAGCGTCGGATTTTTTATTGTTAAAATACCGATAAATTGAAGAAATGTTGTGAAAGAAACTGTTTGACACCTCCGGATTTCCGAGCAATTTCAATTAATTATTCTGCAATTGCTACAAGCGCCCCACCGGTAAGAACATCATTTTCCTTCAATTTAATACGTATATGAACCCCCCCAAAAGCGCCTTACCGTAAGAAATTACTTCACAAATCCTTCCAGTATCTCTCGGTCTAAATATTTTTAGCCGTTATTGATAGCTATTTTTTGGCGTACACCTACTTCTTTCTTAAAATTATCAGCAGATAACGGGAGCGAGAGTAATCTATGTACAAAAGAATGTAAAGCACTCATTTTGATTTTGGATGACTGACAGCTTCATATATGTATTAATGTGTCCGAATAAGTTGGTTTCCTATAAATGTCAGAATCTAGGGTATGATTGGATCGAGTTAAATGTAAATCTAGGAAGCTGAGAGATTGATTTATTTCTGATCCCTGAGTGAATTTAATTGAAGGGTAAATACAATTTAAGAAATTCAAAAAGGAAGTTAATTGCCCCCTTTTTGAATTTCTTAGTAATAAGAGGCCCTTTGTGTTTCAAACCCGACTTCATTAAACATTTCGTCACTTTTGAAAGATTGAAATTGATTTGAAGTATAATGATTTTTTCTAAAATTGAAAAGTCAAAAAAAAGGCAACAACGTTTCACAAAATTATTTAAGAGTGTGGCCCTTTTCAGTAACTAATTACATGCTTTTTAGTCCAATATCATCAGTCTAATATTATAATATTAGATGGTGAGGCAAACCACAGCAAACCTTACCACCGTAATGTACAAAATAGGTTCTTAAGTATTTGATCCAAGAGGAATTTATGACAACTGTATTCTCAGGGCTTGTTAAGTAATTTACTATCCTGGTTCAAATACGTAGCTTGATTGAGTACATTTTACATTCTTTAAATTAAATGAAACAAATTATATGTTATAGTGATATAATCAATATTTTTTATTATATTTTACATACTTTGCATGTGGAAAATTATTATTCAGTTAATGACATAATCATTGATAGAATAATAATACTTGTAATCTTAAGAACTTATCATTGCTGCATGTTTTTCAATATCATCAGTCAGTAATGTGTATAACATTTCTTTAGCATGAATAGCCCATATGAAATCTATATGATTAAACATTTTTTCAGGCATCACTGTTTTTGCCATACAATTTCCTAGCTCGTTGCAGAGTCTAGTAACATCTCTTGGGTCAGCTAGCCAGTCGTTCAGACTATAATAAAGGTAAACTGGAGCCGTAACTTTCCGTAGTTCATAGGATGGTGGAGATAGTGGGTGCAGGGGTCCATAGTGTAGTGCATTAAATGGGGCGTAGTCATATTTATTAAATTTACCTAGAAACAATGAAAGACTGGATAAATGAACATATATATAAATATATATATATATATATATATATATATATATATATATATATATATATATATATATATATATATATATATATATATAAACTCTTGATAATTATTAGCAATAACAGGCTGGTTGAATCTTGAAAAACTCGATTTTATTAAAAAATTGACGTTTCACTATGATATTCGTAATTTAAATTTCTTTGACATTTATTGATTTAAAAAATTGAAAAGACAGGGCTGCTTTGTATATGCTATTCAGTTTAATATTAATATTCAAAATTGTTATCATTAGATGGTAAGGGAAACCAAAGAAACCTTTACCTACGTAATGTTTGAAAATAATAATAATAGGTTATCTAACAACAAAGAAATGAGTCATGGGAAAACATTAAAGAAGTGGAGTAGAATTATCGGTATAGACGCTTATATGGAAGCAGCCGTTGACACGTGTTTCGGACTCTTTGGTCCTCATCAGAACGGCGTAGACAAGTATTGGATTGAAAATTTGAAGATGAAAATAGTACAACAAACAAAATCCTTAGATACGGAAGATACTATTTTCATATTCAAATTTTCAATCCAATACTTGGCTACGCCGTTCTGATGAGGACCAAAGAGTCCGAAACACGTGTCAACGGCTGCTTCCATATAAGCGTCTATACCGATAATTCTACTCCACTTCTTTAATGTTTTCCCATGACTCATTTCTTTGTTGTTAGATAAATAGTACCCTATTATTATTATTTTCAAACATTACGTAGGTAAAGGTTTCTTTGGTTTCCCTTACCATCTAATGATAACAATTTTGAATATTAATATTAAACTGAATAGCATATACAAAGCAGCCCTGTCTTTTCAATTTTTTAAATCAATAAATGTCAAAGAAATTTCAATTACGAATATCATAGTGAAACGTCAATTTTTTAATTAAATCGAGTTTTTCAAGATTCAACCAGCCTGTTATTGCTAATAATTATCAAGAGTTCAAAAATAGATCACAGGCAACAACAATTCGAATAAATAATTATATATATATATATATATATATATATATATATATATATATATATATATATATATATATATATATATATATATATAATGCAATATAATCCCACCAAATATTGGTTATTTTAGAAATAAAAATTATCTCACATAATCATCTTCGATTAAATATTCACAATTTTTTATGATAAATATATGAAATTAAAAACGAATATGGGCGAAAGTTTAGCACAGACAAGGAACATGGACATGGTTCGCAAAAAAGGATATGGAAACTCTTGAGAGGTTTAAAAAACTTGACAAATGAAAGCGTAGAAATAAAGAGCATAAATGAGAATAAGTGTATACAATATTTTCAAGGACTCTACGATGCTGGTGAGATCAACGAGTGGGACGTAGACGTGGATGGTGACGAGCGACATGGGAGAGACACAGATGAAAACTACTGATCACATTTGAGCAAGTAAGCGATGCGGTGAAAAAACTAAAAAACAGAAAAACCCCGAGTGAGAATCAGATAGGCAATGAATTAATAAAATATGGGAGTAAAACGCTACTGCAAAAAATAACAACACTGTTCAGGAGGATATTAATAGCGGGTAAAGTACCGAAAGAATAGAAGCAAAGCATAACGATAACTTTTTGAAAAAGGAGATAGAAAAGAATCATCCAACTATAGAGGAATAATTTTGTCAAGCAACGTATTGAAGTTACTCACTAATATCATAGGAACAGCTATGTCACACACTATTCCAATGAGCGAAAAACAGCAAGGTTTTTGGAAAAACATATCCACAGTAGATGCCATATTTATTTTTAGACAGATTGCAGAAAAAGCCATAGAGTACAACAAACCCGCATTTGTTTGTTTCGTGGACCTAACAAAGGCGTTCGATCACATTCGGCTTGCGGATGTCTTGAGTATTCCAAAGAAAAAAAGGTACCCAAAGAATACACTCAGTTAACTAAAGAGCTCAACAACGACAACACCGCCAAATTAAGAGTCAATAAGAAGTTAACAACACCAATAAAAACGAGCACAGGAATCCGCCAGTGAGACAGTCCATTGCTGTCCAATATCGAAATAGAGAGGATCATAAAGCAGTTAGGGAGTGCAGCTCTGGATACAGACTGTGACAACACCGCCTGTACTACGCGGATGATGCCCTCTTGATCGCAGAATCTGAGGACGATCTACAACGCCTACTATGGACATCACTATCATTAACCAAGTAATGTACTTCGACTATCTCGGAGTCAGAATTCATAGCGACGGTAATCTCCAAGAAGAAGTGAGACAACAAGTCAACAAGGCCGTCACAATATCAGGACACTTCAAACATGTAATTTGGAAGAACAAAGATCTAAGCGTAGAATGTAAGACTAGTATATATAAGACGTGCCTAAGACCCGTTTCTGTATTCTGTATTTTTGGGTAGTGCAGTCGAGACCACAACACTTAGGCCACATTGGGCCCTTTGTGCATCCTCCCCGGGAACATCACCAGCCTAGGCTCCCAACCATCCCAGTCGTTTGAAAAAGAGGGTGATTGCACCTAGGGGGATTTCCCTCAAGGTGGCTAAAATTGGCCACCTTTCACCCAGAATGGATTCTCGGAGTGACAAGACAGCGGGGCATTCACAGAGAACATGTTGTACCGTCTCGTCTTCCTGTTCACAGCCTCTGCAGAGAGGTGTGTCGCTTAATGCCATATTAAATAAGGGCTTTCGAAGTTGGCAGTGTCCCGTTAAAATTCCCACGACATTGCGTAGTATTCCTCTGGGCATCGCCAGGTAAGTCATTGCTGCATCTTTATTGGGATAATTTAAAAGTTTCCTGGCAAGTCTGCAGGTGGTTGTTTCATCCCATAGGATTTTGAATTTTTGATGGGTGTTCTCTTTCATCATTTGTGACTTTGCTGTCAGCGGTAGTAGGCTGGAAGGGCCAGGACCGAATATGTTTCAGGCCGGCTGCTTTTCTAGCCAATTCGTCAGCTTTTTTGTTGCCATTGCATCTCGAATTGCCTTTAACCCAGCACACCATAATTTGGTTTGTATGGGCTGCACCCGCAAGTGCTTGATTGCATTCCCATAGTGACTGTGAAGTTATTTTATGATTCTTCAGAGCCAGTAACAATTGTCTACTATCTGTGTAGATTTTAATGGTTTTGTTCGTTATGTTCCTACGAGCAATCTCGTTCGCGGCTATGGTTATGCCCGTTAGCTCTGTCTGAACTATGTTGGCAAATTTGTCCATGGTCCACTTAAGTTGAAATCGCAGGTGTCTCGAATATATTCCACAGCCTGCTCCTTTTTCTTGCTTTGATCCGTCCGTGAAAATATTGATCATTCCTTCATCGGAGGTCTCGTTTCCACTGTTTGTGTGTATTGAGTAGAGTTTATCAAAAACAAATCGCGGGGGAATGCTGTCTGCATTAACCTGTTGCAGAGGCATCGTGTTAGTAGCCTCAAGCCACAGGCGACGTCTAGTCTCCCCACATCCTACTTCTGGCTTTATACCAATAGTCTCAAGGCATACCATAGTTGCCAAGGCCACTTCTTGTAGATAAATACCCAAAGGTGGCAGGCATAGCATCACCTCTATGCCCTAGTTGGTGTTGTTCGCATAGCTCCGGCCACACTTAGACACGCGGTCCTTTGTATCTGCCAAAGCTTGAGTTTTGCTGTTGCCTGTTGGCTTTTAGGCCACTAGACAACGGCTCCATAGGCTATCGTCGGTCTCACGATGGCAGTGCATATCCATATGACCACCCTGGGTTTCAGTCCCCAGGTTAAGACCCGTTATAACGTACGCAGCGGAGACGAGACCCGACAGTGCCGTAACAAAAAGACAGATGAGAACAACTGAAATGAAAACCCTCCGTGCCATATCCGGTTACACATTATGGGACAGACAGACAAATGCTCATATCAGAGAAAAATGCGGGGTCGGTGACGTGATAAGATGGGTAAAAGGAAAAACGAGAGCATGGAATGCACATGTCAATAGAATGTTGAATACAAGACTCGCCGAAATAGCACGAAATGGAACGCCGATAGGAAGAAGACCACTAGGCAGACCAACAAAAAGATGGAGAGACAGTTGGCAGTCTATTGCAGGATAGCAACGAATCTTATAACCCGGGCAAAATGCCTGACTAAAGCAGAAGAAGAAGAAGAAATATATGTCAAAAAACAGTTCAGTAAAGATCAGTTATCAAGTTACAATAAAGGATATGTAAAATATTGTAATGATCCAGATTAGAAGAAACGCGAAGCATAGACGAACCAGTAGAAAGAAATTTCAAAATTATCATTCATATATAAAAGTGAGATATATTTGTCATCTTTCAAATTAGCTTATGGAAAGGCTTATATTACTTTATTATCTTATTGTTGCCAATTTAAAGAATGAAAATACATGACTATTCAATTATTTTTGTATACTTCAAGAGTTTTTAAACTTAACCATTGTATCGATATATCGAGAAGGTGATATGCCTACATCGTTGATGTAGTATAAAAATTTCTGTTAGTTTGATCACTTACCAGAATTAATAAGTTGACCGTAATGAAAGACTTGTCTTGCAGAAGCTCCAGATGGTGCGTGTCCTAATATCACCGGCATAAGAGATTCATCGAATTCAGCCTTATCGAAACCACAGAGTAAAAAGAGGATATTTTCGCACAAAAACTGCGTTGATTCACAGATCATTTCATCCACTAATTGTGTGAGGGAATTATGCGGCAATAATTCATTGATACCAAATAAACTACCAAGTACCTAAAAAGTAAATACTAATTCTTATACTCAAGGAAATTTCTGAAAAAAAAATCCGATACAACCATTCAAATAAATAATGAGAAAACTGTATACAAGATATTCAGTTGTATAATCCTTGTAGTCTTTGTTTGGGGAAAAAATTTAACGTATATCAAGTAGTAGTATAATTTTATTGTTGTTGAATTTACAGCAAATTTGTTCATTCGCTTATCCCATTTTGATATACATAATTTGGGTAGGTTCCTATTCAAGAGGTTCAACTTATATTCCATTGTATAATATGTCTGAAAGAAAATGGTAGTACCCAAAAAATGCAGAATCAAAAAAATTTAATATAATATATATATATATATATATATATATATATATATATATATATATATATATATATATATATATATATATATAATATATGTGTGTGTATGTGTGTAGTTGTTTGGTTTCTTGTTTGTTTCTGTGTTTCTGTACCCAGCCTGTGGGTTGTCATAATTTTTCTCTATGATTGTCAGCCGGAAAATTAATTTAATAATTTGTTGAGTCAGCTGATTGACAGATCCGTTTCTTGAAATTCTTGATTGTGTTTTCTTAGTGTATTTAGATGTGTCTAGTTTTCATGTTCAAATATTGTAGGTTTTTAAGTTGTTTTGACTGATTCAACACGTTGACCCCGGCTGTATATAAAAAAAATCGATCACTCAGCCGGCAAGTTTTTTTGTTAGTATTTGCTTTCATTTTTATCACATATGACGTATATCTGCCTTTTAGTTGAAAAGTTTTTTTTGATTTTTAAATATATTCAATTTGCGGCATCACATTAGTGCCACGCCGTCACAAGTAGGGTTGCCAGATGGTATCCAAAAGGAGGACATGTCCTCCTTTTTTATGTTTTGTCCTCCCGTCCTCCCTTAGCTACTGTGAGTCCTCCTTTTTGCTAAACATCGGGCGGGACTGGCGGGAGGCAAATGTGGAAAGAGTTTTTTCACTGATTAATACTCAGTGGAGCAAAGAGAGGAATAGACAGTGTGCAGTCAGTTAAATCTTCAATTCTTACTCAATACAACTTCAAAAACATGACATGTGAAGATTTTTATAATTATTTGTTAAAAAACCAAGAACTTCTTTTCAAAATTGGCAGCTCAGCTAAATATGATTAAAATAAAGTAAAATAATACTTATAAAAAATCGTTTAATTTCTTTATGTCCTCCTTTTTTACAGAAAATCCTCCTTTATAGACCCATATGTCCTCCTTTATCAAATTATCATCTGGCAACCCTAGTCACAAGGAGTTACTTTGGCCATAGAGCCGGCATGACGCAACAGTCCGCGGTATGGACTGTCGCGTGGTATCTGGATGTCGTTGCATCCACCGGTTGGCGGGAAAAACTTGTATCGCTGTGAAGTAATAAGATCTAGACATAGAGAGTTCGCTTGTTACTTCACGATCGTACAAATTGTTTCTATTTACTAATATAATGGGTGATAACGAAAAAAACAAAAGTATCTGAAAAAGTTATGGAATGATCTTCTAGCTAATGACAATAATGTAAAATGAGCTAGTTTTTAGTTGTGCACTAGTGAACTCATTTCTATTGTATAAAGAAATGATACAGAGCACAATGAAAATAACACCATATAGGGAATAACTAGCTACATCATTACCAGTAGGTTAAGGAAATAATGACCCTCTAACTGACAATGCTAAACGAGACCACTCTTCAGAACTTCCTCATAAGAAAAAGCGTTGCGTTGTTTGCTACGCTGAAATAACGAAAAAGCAATGAATAATTATTGCAACCAATAGAAGTCCACGCACAAAGTGGCACTGCCCTGGATGTGAAAAAATTATTGTTTTACATGTTTTTTCATAACGTAATCAAGTTAGAAGAAGTTAGTTTTAGATTTTTATATTCGTCTGATTTACTTGACAAAACATTAGAGTTGATTTCTAATTTTCATTTCCGTTTCTATCTAAATGAATAAATTTTAGTTGTTTAATTTTTTTTGATACCTCGTAGATTTTTTCCTAAGCCCTATATCTCGGTCCGGCGCATGTGAGCCGATCACACTTTAAACACTTCGTTAACTCAGCATTGTGCCATGGTTTCTAACGAGATACACGCCGTCTAAATCACATTTTGTTGTGTGGCAGTACATTGATGCCGCGCCGACACAATAACCAAAAGAGCGCGGCATACGTGTGCCACGTCGGGGTCAACGTGTTAAATTTGTTTTTTGAAAGCGATTACCACTTATGCTTATGAGCTTATGGTAGTAAGATTTTGAGGGGAATGTGTAGCCTAGTATCAATAATCTCATTTTATGTAAGTCGGAGTCCCATATCGTCAGTGGATGGTGATTTATTGTATTATTTTTTGTATTTTGTAGTAGTACTGAAGCAGATCCCAATGCTTGGACCGAAACGTTGATTCAATAAAGAAGAGTTTACAAATTTCTAGCCATTTGAGCCGTTTCACCCAATAACTTAATTACAACTTAATTACAAAAATAAAAATTTATATATATGTGAGGTACTTCCCAAAAAAGTTTCCATCTATATGCAACAAGATTAGAAAGTAAATTCTGTTTTTTCAAATGGCAACTCAACATATTCGTTACATATTCGGATTTGCCTCTAAATTGTGGATATAATGTACCCGAGTGCTTATACTTATCTGCTAAAGTTATTGACTTCATGTGACAAAATTCCTAACTCAAGAACGATTCAACATATCTCAACTATTTTTTTTTCAGTTGCTTATTTTGAAATACTGTTAAACTAGAAGGTGTTCTTCAATCAACTATTAAGATTTTTTGAAAATAATAAGTTACGAATGACAATAACTCGAATTTTTACCCTTTATTTTATTATACCAACGATTGAAATGTCCAGATGATTTCTGTAGGTTTAGGATTTATAGGGTCTTCTATGTAGAAGTATCTAGATTTGTTGCAAAATAAGAAATATTGGTTAAATAGGCTGCTGTCACTAATTTAGCACATCTGTGTGCATGCGATAATTATAAACTATTTGTTATTAGTAACTCGTGATTAATCAGTGAATATGCTCGATTGTATTATTGGCTTCAAGAACCAACAAGGCCAACAGAAATGATAAGCATTATTATGCAACCAAAAATCTTCAATGGATGAAGATTGCTGATGATATAGTGCAATTCGGAAAGTGCGTAACTCCATTTGTTTTTAAATATGTTTTATTTTCAAACTTACAATAATAACGTCATTTCTCGATTGACAGGATCATCGAAAAGTTCTATTTCTCCGCCAAGGAGGAGAAGTGTTGCTATGCAACACTTTTCCGGCCGGCGGCAGGAAAAGTGTTACTATGCAAAAGATAAATTGCTAACCATGAACAAAAAATTCTCCAATTCAAACGTCATTTTCACTTTCAACCACTTCTCACCAGGTTGGGAAATATAACTATCAAATATTTTACTTTATATCTGTCAGAATCAATTTTGCGTGGCAACCGTAACTAGGCAAATGTACCATAATTCACAACGATCGTAAGTGGATAGAATTATGTGCGTAAATGTGAATCAATCCAAAAATGGATATTCAGATTTTTATGAATTTCATTGAAAATAAAATAACATATTTCATTCGGCGTAGAAGTGACTTTTCATGGCTCACTGCGTTCGGCGGGTAAGCTCAAGCTCGCCATGAAAAGTGACACTTCTCCTCCTTATGAAATAATATACTATTTTTGCGTTATCTAGTAATATTATAACATAACTATAGTCTGAAAACTGCTCAAGTCCCTAGCAATAAGCGTTTTGTAACAGAATCAAAAACAGTAAAGTGCCAGTCCCAATGTTTCAAATCTTAACTAGAATTTATTACCAAAATATGAATTTCTAAAATGCGCATCTCCGATGTTTGAAAAAATCCAGTCATAAGCCTTAAGATCAAAAATATTGCTCCTGTTATACATGAATTGATAGAAAAAGTTTTTCCTCAAATTAATTTTAGATTTTGACAATTTAATTAGTTTTTTTCGCTCTAGTCTTAAATTTTGTTAAATGGAGTTAAGCACTTTGCGATTTACACTATCGATATCGATGATCGATTAATAATTGGGGAGGAATTATTGGAAATGATATTATTGAAAAATGTGCTGAATACTGGAAGGTAATAGCATCTTCTTCTCCAATATCTTTCTAGAATGTTAGAAGAAGTGGATTTGAACACCAGGAGGACCAGTTTGTACTCCAGCGCATAACCATAGAAGAGAGAGATAATATTTTAGATCAATCAAGTTTATTCTGAACCTCGGATAGGAATAGGAGATACTACTATTCAACATATTATTCTCGATTGAAATCAATTACTAACAATTAAACATGTACAATTATTGAAAGTACATGGAAGTCTTAAATTTTACGACATCGGCCTACTCGATTCGTTTTTTATTAGAATAAACCAACAATATTTCTTATATCTCGATAAGTTTACATAGTAGGTAAACCCCACAAACTCTATATCTACACTGTCCTGCAATTCCGTGATAAAATCAATCTCAAAAGATGCGATGAAGATTTTGCTTCCGACTGAAAAATAATAAGATGATATGTGATGAATGGTTCTGAAAATATTAATTTTTTGAGAAACTATGCATGACGCTATTTTAACACATTTCTGATATTAAGTCTAAATCATTGTAGATAAGTCTTATATACATGAATGCGTTATATGTAGTGGCGAATCCAAGAATGTAACGAAAATGGTTATTATTTGGGACATCCTGTAAATAAAGGTAATTTTAGGAAATGCCAAATTGTCGGACATACAATAAAGAAAAACTCAAGTTGAACATGATTAGATAAAATTTTATGGAGCTTGCATTCACCCCTTTGTCATCCCATATATATATATATATATATATATATATATATATATATATATATAAATATATAAATAGATATATATATATATATATATATATATATATATATATATATATATATATATATATTTATATATAAATGTATATATAGATATATATATATATATATATATATATATATATATACATATATATGTATATATATATATATATATGTATATGTATATATATATATATATATATATATATATATATATATATATCTATATATACATTTATATCGATAGATATACATATATATATATCTATATATATATATAAATATACTTATATATATATATATATATATACATATATATATATATATATATATATATATATATATATATATATATATATATATATATATATATATATATATATATATTCTTGTATGTTCAGTAATAACTAAACCAATCAATATAATTGGAACTTCATAACAACTAGACAAATCTCAAGTTCACATTTATATTCTAAAAAAATTCTGCAAAATTATGCAAAAACAAGTATTTCTCTTCTATTTACTATGAAATTCATTCGAAGATAGATCTCGCTCTCGTTCTCTAATTAACTATTGAATAATTGTTCAGTAAGACAGTAAACGAATTTTGTCGTAGAAATAAATATTGAAATCCAATCAAAGAGTTTTATTAATACCAAAAAACAAAATAATCATCTCATGTTTTTGAGCCGATATGTATGTGTTGATTTTGTATAGGTATGTTCGTTTCTAATTGTAATGTTTATAATAATTAAATTTTAATGACTATCTTGAATAACTATAAAATATTTTGCGTTCAAGTTGAAATTTATACTCACCTCGAAATTAGTTATAAATTTCGCAGCAAATCTAAGAATAGGGCTATAGGCATGTGTCATGTAAGCAACAGGAGCCAAACTGTAATGGGCAATAATCTTTTTGTTATACTGTGGTAGTTCAGAACATAAGACATAAAAACTAGTGGTACCCTGAGAATGACCGATATGATACAAAGCCGTTTGGTTGCTTGTTTCCAAGACATAATCGATCATGGCTGGAAGATCTTTAGTACCAATTTCATGCCAAGAGAATCTCCAAAATTTGGCTTGCTTTGGGCTCAATGTGGTGTGGTTTCTAGATTGCGTGTTTCCTCTAGCATTACCCATCCACACATCGTAACCAAGGTTTGCAAGATGATAAGCTGCAATATTAAAAATAATTTTTATATAGACAGGTACTTTAAATCAATAAGAGAATTGGTAAACTATTGAAATCAATGTTGAAGCAAACTATTGAGCAAACTTTATTAACATAAAAGCGTGATTAGTAGTGCTTCTTTATTTTAGCCTCATTTTTTAATTTATGTACAATTAACCCCTTAGGTCAATTTGGAGGGGCTGAAGAATTGCATGAACATTGAGAACTTTTTTAGACCCCCAATTAACATCTCCGTAACACTAACCGAGCAGACGTACAAATTTTTAGACTTCTAAGTGAATTCGTATTTGTATGTAGAAATTTACAATGCTCGTATGTCCTCAAAAACTCTCGAAATGTCAACACAAATATTATCTCATCGCAAACTCCAAGAAGCCCTAAATTTTAGTTATTAAAAATTAATTTCAATTCACCCAAATTTTGATAGTATGGTTCCGCTTCAAGAGCAAACCACATATATGAAATTTCAACTCATTTGGTCTATTAGGGCAGCTAGAGATGCCAACATGTACCAGGACATATATATATATATATATATATATATATATATATATATATATATATATATATATATATATATATATATATAAAATTAAGTGAACTAGGACATTTATTGGAAACTAATCAAACAAACCTCCTAGCGGAGCTGGTTATAAGAGTTCACGAACTGAAGAATTTTTGAATATAATAGACAAAACTAACTACTTACCAGCAAAACTGAAAGAAACAACATGAAATAAAAGAAGAATTAACATGAATACTCTGCTTGAATGGTTTGAACTTAATGAGTTATTATATTTTTTGAATTTTCCTGACGTATAACATCTCTCCTAAAAGTACGGTGGACCTCTGAGAGTCTGTTTTTTTATAGAATCTCTGTTTTCCTGATTATATAATTGAATATTTTAGTTTTTACCTAGCTATAGAGTTAAGATTTATTTCATATTCTTGATGTTATGATAAACTGTTATTTTGGTTGTGCAAATAAACATTATTTGTTATTATTTTAATAGTATCTCTGGTTGTTACATGAAAGAAAATACAATTATCTAGAATCTCTGGATGATGGCCCAGATTCAGATTCCGATAAAAGTGGAAGATTTTTTGTTGGAATAGCATTGGACTTTAAAAACCCTACGTTTTCTGTTAGCTGAAAATTGCACATCATTAGTTGGTATAATTCTATATGGAAAAATCCACAAACTTACTTTGAACATTGTGTCATCTGACCGATATGAATATATTTATATATATATATATATATATATATATATATATATATATATTTATATATATATATAAATATTTATATATATATATATATATATATATATATATATATATAATATATATATATATATATGTATATCTATATATATATATATAATCTCTTGATAATTATTAGCAATAACAGGCTGGTTGAATCTTAAAAAAACTCGATTTAATTAATAAGTTGACGTTTCACTACGACATTCATAGTTATTCAAAACTTTTGAAAAAAATTGAAAATTCTTTGAACATTTATTGACTTGAAAAAATTGAATAGATAAGATTGATCTGTCTTGTTAAAAAATTCTTTCGGATGTAGCTGTTCTTTGTTATTTATTACGTGCTATTCAGTCTAATATTAACATTCAAAATTGTTATCATTAGAAGGCAAGGGAAACTACAGAAACCTTTACCTATGTAATGTTCGAAAATAATAATAATAGGGTACTATTTATTTAACAGAAAAGAAATTAGTCACGGGAAAATATTAAAAAAGTAGAGCAGAATTATTGGTATAGAACGTTTATATGGAAGCAGCCGTTGACACGTGTTTCGGACTCTTTGGTCCTCATCAGAACGGCGTAGCTAAATTGGATTGAAAATTTGGAGATGAAAATAGTTTAATAAATAAAATCCTCTGTTATGGAAGAAAATCACTTATTTGTGGTTTATTGTTTGAACTCTCCGGTATGGGAGATTTGGTCAAACTTTGCCACGGAGGCGATTAATTTCATCCGAGAGATCTCAGAAAGAGTAAATTAATATTAAAAAAGAAAATTAGTTTTGGGAAAATATTAAACAAGTAAAGCAAAAATTATCTGTATAGTTCGTTTATATGGAAGTAGCCGTTTTTAATGAAATTTTTATAATAAAATCCTCTGTTATGGAAGAAAATCACTTATTTGTGGTTTATTGTTTGAACTCTCCGGTATGGGAGATTTGGTCAAACTTTGCCACGGAGGCGATTAATTCCATCCGAGAGATCTTAGAAAGAGTAAATTAACATTAAAAAAGAAAATTAGTTTTTGGGAAATATTAAACAAGTAAAGCAAAAATTATCGGTATACTTCGTTTATATGGAAGTAGCCGTTTTTAATGAAATTTTTATTTAGAATTTCAAATTTTTTAAATGAAAAAAGGTACTTACAATATAAAACAATGTAGTTTGGGATCATTGCCATATTTTCAGCTTGCAATATTTAATTATTTATTCGAATTGTTGTTGCCTGTGATTTATTTTTAATCTCTTGATAGTTATTAGCAATAACAGGCTGGTTGAATTTTAAAAAACTCGATTTAATTAATAAGTAGACGTTTCACTACGACATTCATAGTTATTCAAAACTTTTGAAAAAAATTGAAAATTCTTTGACATTTATTGACTTGAAAAAATTGAATAGATAAGATTGATCTGTCTTGTTAAAAATTCTTTCGGATGTAGCTGTTCTTTGTTATTTATTACGTGCTTCAGTCTAATATTAACATTCAAAATTGTTATCATTAGAAGGCAAGGGAAACTACAGAAACCTTTACCTATGTAATGTTCGAAAATAATAATAATAGGGTACTATTTATTTAACAGAAAAGAAATTAGTCACGGGAAGATATTAAAAAGTAGAGCAGAATTATTGGTATAGAACGTTTATATGGAAGCAGCCGTTGACACGTGTTTCGGACTCTTTGGTCCTCATCATAACAGAGGATTTTATTTATTAAACTATTTTCATCTCCAAATTTTCAATCCAATACTTAGCTACGCCGTTCTGATGAGGACCAAAGAGTCCGAAACACGTGTCAACGGCTGCTTCCATATAAACGTTCTATACCAATAATTCTGCTCTTCTTTTTTAATATTTTCCCGTGACTAATTTCTTTTCTGTTAAATAAATAGTACCCTATTATTATTATTTTCGAACATTACATAGGTAAAGGTTTCTGTAGTTTCCCTTGCCTTCTAATGATAACAATTTTGAATGTTAATATTAGACTGAATAGCACGTAATAAATAACAAAGAACAGCTACATCCGAAAGAATTTTTAACAAGACAGATCAATCTTATCTATTCAATTTTTTCAAGTCAATAAATGTCAAAGAATTTTCAATTTTTTTCAAAAGTTTTGAATAACTATGAATGTCGTAGTGAAACGTCAACTTATTAATTAAATCGAGTTTTTTAAGATTCAACCAGCCTGTTATTGCTAATAATTATCAAGAGATTATATATATATAGATATAGATATATATATATATATATATATATATATATATATATATATATATAATTATATATATATATATATATATATATATATATATATATATATATATATATAAATATATAAATATATAAATATATTCATATCGGTCAGATGACACAATGTTCAAAGTAAGTTTGTGGATTTTTCCATATAGAATTATACCAACTAATGATGTGCAATTTTCAGCTAACAGAAAACGTAGGGTTTTTAAAGTCCAATGCTATTCCAACAAAAAATCTTCCACTTTTATCGGAATCTGAATCTGGGCCATCATCCAGAGATTCTAAATAATTGTATTTTCTTTCATGTAACAACCAGAGATACTATTAAAATAATAACAAATAATGTTTATTTGCACAACCAAAATAACAGTTTATCATAACATCAAGAATATGAAATAAATCTTAACTCTATAGCTAGGTAAAAACTAAAATATTCAGTTATATAATCAGGAAAACAGAGATTCTATAAAAAAACAGACTCTCAGAGGTCCACCGTACTTTTAGGAGAGATATACGTCAGGAAAATTCAAAAAATATAATAACTCATTAAGTTCAAACCATTCAAGCAGAGTATTCATGTTAATTCTTCTTTTATTTCATGTTGTTTCTTTCAGTTTTGCTGGTAAGTACTTAGTTTTGTCTATTATATTCAAAAATTCTTCAGTTCGTAATGAAAATAGACATGTCAGAGATGTTTTCTTGAAACTTATGAAAGTTTTTTTATTTTTTAAATAAATAGGTGTTCTATCATACAGCCTTTTCATGAGGTATACATAGTTCCTCTAACCAATTAATTTATTCGTCCTCTAATTTATTTTATTATTGATTTTCATGTTCAATGATAAAAACTCAGTGTAAATTTCAACTTGATGTTAGTAGGTTATTTACTGTTGAACAGAGATAATATTGACCTCAATCGAAACACAATGAACCACTGGAAAATACGAAGTTCAAAAAAACACAAATTACGAAGCTAAATGTTCGAAAACTCAAAATGAAATGAGCGTAAATACCATTACCAATCAATGTAAACAAACAGCTAATGGCCCATGCTCTAGTACCGATATTAGCCGTTCCGGCGCTACGATCTTAATTTCGGACGCCAATAGGCTACTTCCTTGTGTAAATCACATTCGTTACGGTTTTATCGTCGCGGTTTTATCGTTACGGTTTTACTCTCACAGTATTTTCAATTTGGTCCAGCAGCGAAATTACTATCTGCTCCAAGCCTGCCGTAAGGAAATTCGTTCCAATGAAACCTAGATACATGATAAAAATTCATTGTCAGTTTGATGGTTATCTGGAATTATGTTATTGTAAGCAGTAGATGGCCAGGGCCACCATGATTTTCAAGCGGAATTATACATATTCAGTATAGAAATATATATGATATAAACACTTCAAAATTAATTTGATAATTATCAGTAACATTGTTCTCAAATCTTACGTAATTATCTGTAGTTGAGCAAATACCTCTGAAAAGTGCAAATTTTCAAGATACTTGATATTGTGTCTGCCTGAAACTGGTTTTAACATAAACACAAAATGATGTGAAGATATCGTTAACTACTGCCGATGAAATCTAAGGATATAATTCCTGTATCTCTGCTGAATTAATAATGCAAAAGGCTTGACAGAAATTACTGTTCATAATGATATTTAAAATAACTCGATCTTAAACTCGTATCCATGATTTTCAAGCAGAATTATACATATTCAGCATAGAAACATATATGATATATACACTTCAAAATTAATTTGATAAGTATCAGTTACATTGTTCTCAAATCTTACGTAAAGCTTTTTCTGGGCCTATGGTAATCCAATCTGCCGATGAACTTAGTAGACCATGCATCAAGAAAATTGTCCTATTGCAAGGTTTGATTCCTGACTTGGTAGGTGGTATTCTATGCATCCTCAAAATATAACCATCCTCTGTGTTAACAAAATGTTCCTCTACTGGATATCCATATTTAGAAATTATTTCTGGCTGAAAACCAGTTTTATATTTTTTTATTGTTATTTTCGCGAGTTATTTAAATTATAATACCTGAAGATAAAACTATTTTCTTAACAAAAACACGGAGAATATGATTGTTATATAATCCTTACTGTTCAACAACAGCAAAATACTGACTATTCTGCTCAAAATTTAAGAGGCTATATTTTCTTCCATATATATATATATATATATATATATATATATATAAATATATATATATATATATATATATATAAATATATACTAATATATATATATATATATATATATATATATATATATATATATATATATATATATATATATATATATATATATATATATACATATATATATATATATATATATATATATATATATATATATATATATATATCTAATATATAAAATTCTCGTGTCACGGTGTTAGAAGTTAAACTCCTCCGAAATGGGTCGACCGATTCTCATGAAATTTTGTTTGCATATCGATTAGGTCTCTATTTTTCATCCCCTTAAATGTTGTGGGTGGTCCTCCCCTTAATTTTTTATTTTTATTTTTTAGACAAAATTTTCTGTTCTTTTTTTTTATGATACAGCATTCAAAAATACACACAACCCTAAATTTTCACTCCTCTTAGATCAACCCCTATTTTTTATTTGTTAAACTCCTCCGAAATGGCTAGACCGATTCTCATTGTGTGCATATCGGGTAGGTCTGAGAATCGGCTAACATCTATTTTTCATCCCCTTAATTTTTAATTTTTATTTTTCAGACAAAATTTGCTGTTTTATTTTTTTCATGATACAACATTCAAAAATACATACAACCCTAAATTTTCACCCCTCTAGAATCAACACCTATTTTTTATTTGTTGAATTCTTCCGAAATGGCTAGACCGATTCTCAGGAAATTTTGTGTGCATATTGGGTAGGTCTGAGAATCGGCTAACATCTATTTTTCATCTCCTTAAATCTTAAGGGTTCTCTTGTTTTAATTTTTTATTTTTATTTTTCAGACAAAATTTTCTGTTCAATTTTTTTTATGATACAGCATTCAAAAATACATAGAACCCTAAATTTTCACCCCTCTAGGATCAACTTCTATTTTTTATCTGTTAAACTCCTCTGAAATGGCTCGACCGATTCTCATGAAATTTTGTGTGCATATCGGTTAGGTCTGAGAATCGGACAAAATCTATTTTTAATCCCCCTCAATTTTTTTTCAGACATAATTTTATGTTCTATTTTTTTATGATACAGCATTCAAAAATACATACATCCCTAAATTTTTAACCCTCTACGATTAACTCCAATTTTTTATTTGTTAATTATAAACTTCAATTTTTATTTTCATTCTGTCATGACTTACAATAAAAAAATTTATATTAGGTACTCTCAATTTTTTATCCTTCTACGATACACCCTACTTTTCCATCGCGATTTTCATTTTTCAAAATTTTATCCACAGATCCGCAATAGGGTTGCAAGATGGCAATCCAAAATAACAATAGTCGGTCTGAGAATAGGTCGTAATCTATTTCTCATACCCCTAAGTGATTAGGGTAGTTCACCACAAACATTTTTATAATTTTTTTGGACAAAGTTTTTATTTTTATTCTTTTATGATGTTGCATTAAAAAATACATACAACTCTCAATTTTCACCCTTCTATCAACAACCCATATTTTTAAATAACCATTTCACTAATTTAAACAACGTTTGCCGGGTCAGATAGATTGATAGATAGATATAATGATAGATAGATAGATAGATAGATAGATAGATAGATAGATAGATAGATAGATAGATAGATAGAAAGATAGATAACTATCTAGATAGATAGAGATACATCGACAGATAGATGAATAGATAGAAAGATAATTTATATGGCAGAACAACGTTTGCCGGGTCAGCTAGTATATATATATATATATATATATATATATATATATATATATATATATATATATATATATATATATATATATTGAGATTTAATAAGGGGTTGAAACGGATAAATAATGGCCTAGTGTTTGTACTTCATTTATTTATGTCGACGTTTCGGTTACTATTATAACCTTCTTCAGGAGACAAATATATTTGAGATTAAATATAGAAGCGACATGTTCTTTATTTTGCTGAGTAGGAGATGTCCCTGAAGATTGTTTGTTCTAAGACATATAAATCGCTTCTATATTTAATCTCAAATATATGTGTCCCCTGAAGAAGGTTATAACAGTAACCGAAACGTCGACATAAATGAATGAAGTACACACACTAGGCCATTATTTATCCGTTCCAACGCCTTATTTAATCTTAATCAATATATCTAAATACGGAGGTATATCTCGACTATAGGTATATATATGGACGATACTGGAAAATCCACAAGAGCACTGGAAATTTCAACATAAAGATTGAGTTGTTAAACCCACAACCAATATTTTTTCAACGTTCAATACACGTACTAAATTTCAACTCTCTGAATCAATCAACAAAACTTATGGAGATGCGAAAGACCTCAAAATCTACAAAAAAATCCCATCATAAAAATTGCGATGTCAGAGAAAAAAGTTTAAACCCCCAAAAAAAGTTAAGTACCAACTTAATTCACGCACAAATTTTCAACCCACGATCTCTATTTGGAGGGGGTTTGCGGATGAAAACCTCCTCCAAGTGCCGTTATTTTCACTCCACACATCCACCACCCTGAAGAAATGATTAATTAAGGATATCTTCTGGGAAATTATCAAAGCAACTAAAATAACTACCGAACAATAGAAAGAAGATATACCATCAAACAAATTTTAAAATTATCGAACGATATCTCTAATATATTTTGCATGCAGTCCTTCTTAAAATAATATATGGAAGACTACAAAACTACTTAGATACCTCCAGAACAGACAGGCTTTGGAACCAGGGACCAAATATGCAACATCCATTAATTAACCTAGACAGTCCGGGAGTTCAACACACTCATGCTCCTGGGCTATTGATTACAAGTAAGCTTTCGATTGTGTTCGTTTGAGTAGCCTATGGATGTTATTGAAAGAAGTGAGAATACCTTTCCATTTTATAACTCTGAGCAACACCCTGTATAACAAAGCTATAGTTAAGCAAAAAAAACAGTACACATTTCGAAAGTACATAGGGAAGTTCGACAAGGATGTATGGTGAATACATAATGACGGAGCCTTGGAGAGTTATCAGTCAATGGTTAAAAGATGCACAATCTCAGATACGCTGATGAGATTACCCTAATAATAAGAGGCGAAGATTAAATAACTGCAATGCTTGAACAGGTCGCAAATGAAAGCCTAGCTCTAGGTCTTGAAATTAATTCAGACAAGACCAAGCTGATGTTTAGCGATAGGAGTAACACGATACAGTTGACAAGTCTGCGAAATAGATTTGAAGTAGCAGATAAATTCATTTATGTAGGATCTCTAATAACCAACAAGGAAGGATGTGAAAAAATAAGAAGACGGATAGTATTAGCGAAAACGGCAAAGGCAAATTTTACAAAGAAATGTGCATAGAAACATAATCGGAAATACTGAAAGAGCACTGGTAAACACCTCATATTTTTGATAATTTCATATGGTTCCGAATCCTGGACTATAAAGTCGAGCGACCGTAAACGAGTAGATGCGTTTGAGATTTAGCGTAAGTGAAGGATGCTCTGCATACCCTGGACTACACACTGGACAAATGTATGAATATTAAATGAACTAGGAATCACCGATTGACTATCCGGTATTTGTCGACAGCTAATTCTGGGTTACTTTAGACACATTACTAGACGAGATCAAAACAGCTTAGAAATACCTAATAGTCGTGAAGGGAAAAGTGGACGGTAAAATGCCAAAGGGCAGATCTCCATCACGATAGATACAAAAAATTAAAGAAGTGCAGGACAAATCTTGCAGACAAATTTAAGAGTAGCAGAGAACCTACAGCATTCGAGAGAATCGGCGCATCAGTGCGCATAGACAATATGTCATAACTCTTCAAAAATGAAGACACGACGAGAAGAATATATATATATATATATATATATATATATATATATATATATATATATATATATATATATTAGATGCATAAATATACATATAATTTGTGTTGTTGATAGCTTTTTATGCTAAATAGATATCATTATATTAGCATGTTTTCACTTTGAAAACCTGCTTATTAAAATGGGTGCAATTAGCGAAGTTGGACCTAGGACCAAGATAGTTTTTCGTTTCATGAAAAAACTCAATTTAATATATATATATATATATATATATTTATATGGTATATATATATATATATATATATATATATATATGTTCGTATGTATGTATTTTAGCGTTGTTTACACGACAACGGGCGCAGTTTTGAAGCAATAGGGTTGAAGGTTTGTAAGTAGGTAGTTTCGTATGATATCTTGGATAGGATTGTTTTCGGTTCGAATTGGTTGGGGGGTTGACCCCTCTGGGGGGAAAATAATTCTTGTTTACACGATAAAGGTCCCAAATTTGAAGCAATAGTGTTGAAAGTTTATAAATAGGTAGTTTCGCATGATATCTTGGATGGGATTGTTTTCGATTCTAATTGGTTGAGGGATTGACTCCCCTGGGGGGAAATAAATCCTGCTTACAGAAGGCGCAATTTTGTAGCAATAGGGTTGAAAGTTTGTATCAAGGTAGTTTTGTATGATATCTTGATTTGGTTCGAATTGGTTGGGTGGTTGACCCCCTGGGGGAAGAAATAAATCTTGTTTACATGATAAAGGTCGAAATTTTAGAGCAATAGGGTTAAAAGTTTGTAGGTAGGTATTTTCGAGAGATATCTTGGATGGGATTGGTTTAGGTTCAAATTGGTTGAGAAGTTGAGCCCCTGGGGGAAGAAATAAATTTTGTTTACATGATAAAGGGCGTAATTTCGGAGCAATAGGATTGAATGTTTGTGAGTAGGTAGTTTCGTATGATATATTGAATAAGAGAGTTTTAATACGAATTGGTTGGGGGGTTGATCCCCCGGGGAAGAAATAAATATTGTTTACACATTAGAGGGAGCATTATTTTTTAATTTGAAAAGAAAATCATAATTTAATGAATATATTTTTTAAACTTGATACGTTATGAAAACCTGCTCTTCGAAGGCAGCTCGCTGCGATAGAGTTTATTATTATTATTATTATTTACGTCTGTGTGAGAGGAAAAATCTTTTATAGACTACCCTGAGAGTATCCCGCACGCAATCTCAGGGTGTGTGTGAGACTCCGGGTGTTACTGGTTACTCACTAAAAAACCTCTCACACATTCCTTGGAGTAGTTCTTCATCCTGCCCTTACAGCCTCCCTTAACAAAAGAGATGAGCTGCAAGCGGCCTCTATAGTTCATGGGACCTGATGACTCGAAGTGACCCGAGCAACACTGCTTTCTGCATTCTGCGCGTCAATATATCGGCCAGAGATCTGCATGCCGGAATAATTTTCAGTTCTGTCACATATTTAGCTCTCATTCCGCCTAGACAACCTATGATTAGTACGACCATCTTAACTTTATACCCTGGGTATAGTGTCTTCAGATCGAACATAAAATCTCTGTATTTATCATTATTATTATTATATAAGACTTGAAAATTGTGGTTCATGATGTATAAAACGGATTCAAAAACCACTTAATTACTTCTCTGTTGATTTCCGATAATATGCACAATACTATTATTTTCGGGGAAAATATGATAGAAAATACCGAAAACACGAACATCTGAATAAGCGCGCAGGAAGAAACAGATAGAATTTTTTCTTGTGAACGAAATAGTAAGAAAATCTCTAGCCCCGTTCTTTGTTTCTGTTCGTATGTGATTATCTGTAGTTGAGCAAATACCTCCGAAAAGATACTTCATATTGTAGCTTCCTTGAACTGACTTTTGGATAAGAAAATGGTTTGTAGTTCGACACATATTAAAAACCAGTTACCGTTAAAGAGCATTGAGAAATTTTGATTTCAACAGTAAAATTAGAAACATTCAAACCCCGCATTTTCGCAAGTATATATTTTTTAAACATAAAATAATTTTTGATCAAGAGAATATAGTTATTCATAACATATTAAAACAATGGTTAGTAATAACAATTCACACATTTATTCAAAGAAATACGCATGACGCACGTTTCGGTGGAACTTCTCCTTCTTCAAATGCTAATAGCAAACTAACTATGATTCTCTGTTATATCGAAAACAAGAAATGACAAATTGTGTAAAAGGATTAAATAAAAAGATGGCTACAAATAATTATTAGAATAGGAAAAACCAATTTTGAACTGCTAGTCAGGGGTAAATACAAAGAAGGTTACAAATAATTATTAGGAAAAACCAACTACTAGTCAGGTAGTTCGGTAATTTTGAAAAGATTAAGAAGAGGGCTTGAAGTATGATCGATTTGGCTATTCAATAGGAGCCAATTCGATCATACTTCAAGCCCCCTTCTTAATCTTTTCAAAATTACCGAACTACTTGACTAGCAGTTCAGAATTGGTTTTTTCTGTTCTAATAATTATTTGTAACCATCTTTCTATTTGCCCCTTCTACACAATTTGTCATTTCTTGATTTCGATATATAGAGAATCATAGTTAGTTTGCCATTAGCATCTGAAGAAGGTGAAGTTCCACCGAAACGTGCGTCATGCGTTATTTCTTTTAATAAATGTGTGAATTGTTATTATTAACCATTGTTTTAATATGTTTATTAATTTACACCAAGTATCGGCCCAATCAATCCAAAAATATTCATAACATCTTTTCTTTTAACTTTCGGTGAATACAATATTTTATGGTTGAGCTTATATGTAGATATAATCATTTTTCTCTGTTACAATTCAGCTGAAAATAATTGTAGACAATTGTCATGAAAATAACTTGCATGGTTCACAAAAAATTAATAATTTGAGAAGGTTTTTCATATGATTAAAAATGGTTGAATTGGATATCAAAATCTGGCACTTTAAATTTCGTACTCACTAAAAAAAAACTTTTTATGAATGAACATAGTTCATAGGACCAAATCAGCTTTTAAGGGGGCGTTCAAGTATTACGTAACGCAATTTGGAGGGAGGGGGGGTCTTGTAAAACGTTACGATGCGTTACAGGGGCGGGAGGGGGGTTCGAACAACGCGTTACGTAACATTGCTTTTTATTGAAATAAGAAAATAGAGAATTTGAATCTCCGAAGTTGTTAACTCTTTTCGTTTATGTTTTACGGGGAATCCCTCGATTGTCTTGTAAATCAGTTTTATTTTGTTGTCCCAAGTTGGCAACTCTATCCGTTTATGTTTTATGGGGAATACCTTTACTGTATTCTTCGTCATTTATATTTTGTTTCCGTTGCCAGTTTTCACTAAGTGTTTTGAACACGTAATACAAAGGAGCACATTGATGTAGTCAGTGTTGTAGTGTGACTTCATACTGTAATGTACAAGGCGAATGCTGGGCCAGTATTAATCCTCTGAACCCTACCCACACTTCCTATGTTCCATAAATATCCCGTCTCACCTATCCTTAATGTACTTGTACATACATACAAGTGTATGTATGTATGATCTGGCTGAAGGAGGTAATCCCAAACTCAAGCTGCCCGCCTCCCTGACACATACTTCAGGTAGGAATGAAACACGTGTGTTTCCTTTTTTTCCTTGCTGCCGCAACTGTGCCATAAAATGAGAACGAAATTTAGAAAACGGCTAAAGAATTAATAAAAATGGTAAAGCGCTCAAGTCCGTGACTCGCAACATTTTTTGCAAGTAATTAAATGCGCGTAGGAATCCTGCTGTTTCGTCTCGAGGAGTGCATTGAAATCATCCTTTCCGAATAATACTTCCTGCCGCTACCGTGCCCATGCCAAATCATTCAGACCCCAAGCAAGCTCACGGTACCTAGTCAGCTAAACAAAGGATCATGCAAGCATTCACTACTTCGTGTGAGGTTGTCCGTTGATCTGTCGCCTCCTCTATAAGGGTTCAGGCAGATGCCGTACGATTTCTTTTGACCATCAGTACAATTCGACTTGATCTTTTAGGTTCCGTTTCTAATTGCATTGCCAAAGAAAATAAATATGTTATTTTATTTCAGAGTTTTTAAGTGAAAAAAAACTTTATCGCAGCAAGCTGCATTAAGAACGCAGGTTTTTATACCGTATTCAATTCGAAAAATCTGCTTATTCAATTGATGAATTCATGAAAACGTTACGGAGCGTTACATAGGGGAAAGGGAGGGTCAAAAATCTTCAAAAATTGTGTTACGTAATACTTGAACGGTCCCTAAGATATCAATTCAAAATATATCAAAATACTCACCACAGATAAATATTCATCTGCATTATCATCGTTCTCTATTGTTAAATTAAGTTTCGATTTTATAGCCATAATTTCTTCTCTACTAAGTGGCATTGTGTTCAAATATTCGCCTTTATTAACTTCTCTCTTCATTTCATCGAAAAAGGGCAATGCATTATTGCTCACAAAGAAATGGGACAAACATAAACCGAGTAAAATCAAAGTTCTCATGATTAAGATTCAATTCTACATGGAATTCATCTAACAATACTAAATTTCTAGTATCATGATTTGAATATATAGAAAATCTTATCACTAGTGTTTAGATAAACGGATTAAAATTATGGACATGAAACCTTTAATTCCCTAAGCTCCCGAAAAATATCATAATCCTTCAATAACTATGCTGATTTTTTTTCATTAATTCACTTTCGATAAAATTTACAATATCAATTTCTGAAAACATTATTTTCAAACTTTCATCATTTCAAGTTTGATATATATATATATATATATATATAAATATATATATATATATATATATATATATATATATATATATATATAATCTTTTGATAATTATTAGCAATAACAGGCTTGTTGAATCTCAAAAAACTCGATTTTAAGATTAGAAATAGTTTACAGGCAACAACAGTTCGAATGAATATATATATATATACATACAGCGTATCCAGAGACCTTTGTTTGGAGGAAGAATAAGATTTGACCTTTTGGATGTAAAGTCTATTGAAAAAGGGATGTAGTCAACTAACCAAAAGAAGAGTGATATTGTTTAGAGTATATTTTGAAAAAAAACTCTATCGCAGCGAGCTGCATTAGAAGAGCAGGTTTTCATAACGTATCCAAATTAAAAAATATATTCATTGAATTATGATTTTTTTTCAAATTCCAAAAAAATTTATGAATTTGATTTATACTGTATATAGATAGATAGATAGATAATATATATATATATATATATATATATATATATATATATATATATATATATATAATTATATATTTATATATATATATATATAAACATATATATATATATATATATATATATATATATATATATATATATATATATATATATATATATATATATATGTATATATATATATATATATATATATATATTTATTTATTTATGTATATATGTATATATATATATATATATATATATATATATATATATATATATATATATATATATTATATATATATATATATATATATATATATATATATACATGTATTTTTTAGCAATAGCAGGTCATTTGAATTAGAAAACGACTTCATTAAATAGTCATTAATTTCTCAGAACGTTTTATATATTGGAATTTATTTGAATAAATTTCAGGGTGTTAAAAAGAACATCAAAACCCTTGGAGTTCTAACGTATAGAAACAGAGGTCCATAGTTTTTTAAGAAAACACTTGACATAGACATGTTTTTGGAATTTTTGAACGCTTTCATACACTCCTAGAAAATGTCACCTTGAAAACAAAAAAGAAAATGTGATTCCAGCTTGATGGTTGTCCGGCGCATTTTAATTGAAAGGAACGTCAGTATTGAGACGAACAATATATTAATCATTGGAAGAGGATATTTCCCTGACCAGGATCTAACTTGTTCAGATTTTTACCTATGGGTAGACTGAAAGAGCTCGTTCATCAAGAGAAACCAACAACAAGGCAAAAGATGATGGAAGCAAATAATGCGAAGTGCCATTAAAAGTATCTTCAACGCTGAAATTGAAGCAGAGGTTTTCTCTGCCAAAACAAGATTGAATAAAAGCATAGAGAATGATAAAAGACATTTTATTATTGCTAAATTTTTAGTAGTTCTACGTATTTAGTGCTTTTTCTGTTTTATTGTTATTACTGATATTTCGTTGGCCTATTTGCCTTTATACAAGCTTCAAAACTAGTTTTGAATTTGAACCAGTCCTACTTTGTAAAAAATTAAAGATTTTGCTCATTTCAATTGATTCAATAAAAATATCGATAGCTATCAAGGAACAGTCTTATTTTTGATTATAAAGAAGAAATAAAATAGAAAAAGTAAACATTGTGCTTCATCCATCTTTTATTCCTAACTCGTTCTTTTTGTTGACCTCTCCATCTTCCCAATCTTCAAAATGTTCATCAGTATTACCATAAATAGCATACTTTTGTTTTGATGAATGTTTGTCCATGCTATCTGACACTAAGTTATATATCCGCTCTTTAGCATGAATACCTAGCAAATAATCCAAATGATTGAATTTTTGTTCAGCTACCAATATTTGGGCTTTACAGTTTCCTAGTTCATTGCATAACCTAGATACGTCTCTACTGTCAGATAACCAATCATTGAGACTGTAATATAAATAAACAGGGGCTTTAACTTTTTTCAGGTCATAGGATGGCGGAGATAGTGGATGTAAGACTCCATAGTGAAGTGCATTAAATGGAGTGTAGTCGTACTTCTTGAATCCACCTGAAAAAAAATTCCAATTCACACTGAATACAATACATTTTTAAAATCGTGAGCATGTTTGAGAAATGAAACTCTGAGTTTAACGATTTTCACATATAAATGTTAAATGTGAAAATCGTTAAACTTAGAGTTTCATTTCTCAAACATGTTAACAATCATAAAACAATCATAACATATTGAATAGCGTACCATTTAGAGTTTCTGATTTAAGGCTTCGAGAAAACGATCTGTTTTACGTTCCCTTCCGAAGGACCAATAGTGCACGTAATTCTGCCATCTGCAGAATGTTGAACGGTTATAATGAGTCTTTCGCTGGGATAGATATGTTCAATACATCCTTAAATACTCTCAGGCGCTTATTGAAGCAAAGATTTCTGTAACTGTGCTGAAGCGTTTTGTTCAGTTTAATGCTTGTTGATTTTTGACATCCTTGGCTTTTTTTTAGGTTTAAGATTGTTTAGTGGTATTGTATATCTTTTATATTGGAAGATATTACTTGAGTGAATACTGTTTCTGGGCGTTGCCTGTTTGTATTCCTTTGTACAATAAAATAAAATAAATAAATAAATAAAATAAATAGATTTTCATCGAGTAACGACCTCATCAATTCAAAGATATATATATATATATATATATATATATATATATATATATATATATATATATATATATATATATAGGTGTTAAAAAATACACCATAGGCGAAAATTTTTAGGATTTCAAGGTCAACCGCCTTATAATTTAAAGAAAATCAAAGTAAAACAAGCACCCTAAGCTATTAATTTGTTTTCACTTTCGAGTGTCTACCTTGACTTCTATTCATAATATTCACAAAAACTCTTCTCAGCCAATTAGTCAATTCATCTATTCATCAAATTTTTTCTTTCACAAAATAGGTACCTACTTACCTACTTAACGAATTTGTTTACAGCTGGTGAGAGCAAATAAAAAGTTATTATATATTTTTGAAGATTAGCGGAATTCTGCGATCTTTAACGTTAGCCAAATGATCTATAATATCCTCATAAAATTTTTTGTCTTTCGCCAAAGGTTTTACCAATTCCTTTTTAATAGACAACAAACTAATAATTTTCAAACGATCCTGGCTCATTGAATTTCGTAAATAAGTTTTAATTCTCTTAAGAGTGGAAAACGAGCGCTCTACGGAAGCCAATGTTACCGGGATAGAAACAATTAGACATAAGAGTTTATAAACTTGGGGTAAATCTTGATTCAAATCATTATCAAAAAGATATTTAATAGTCCTCACATGATTTTCATTTTTCCCCAAAGTTTCATTGTCATTATAAACAACACACAGTTCACTTTTTATGGCCACCTTATCAAAAAAAGTGTATTTTTGACATAAATTTTCCAAAAGGTTATCTGGAAAATTAGCCGAAAATCCGGTAAACAAATTTTTATTGAGTAAGTCGAAGGAATGCGGTTCTTTCAAATCAGAGAACTTTATTTCTATTTGACCCCTAATAGTATCCAAAATTTCATGAAATATTTGCTTATAGTGAAGCTCCATATCTGCGTAACTGAATTTCTTTCGTTTTGGGCTAAATTGAGTCGTAACATCAGTAGTTTGAAATACAGAAAATGGTTTTTTTAAATAAACTTCTGCACGAAATTCTGAAATTTTTTCCAAAAGAAACTTGAGCTGATTTCGTGAGTAAATTACATCTGAAAACTTGTGCTGTAAGATTTGAAAAACTATTTCTGTTTGTTCAAAAATTAATTTAAAGATGTTTAAAAAATATATAAATTCCTTATCTTGTAAGTAAGATATTAATCCGCGTGCGGTATTTAAAGTTACTTTATCGGTGAAAAATTCCTCACTTTCAACTATAGAATTAAATCCTCAAATCCTAAGCGGCCCCAAACAGAGACATTTTCCCTAGTAAAAAGTAAACACTGCCAACAAAATAATTTATTTTTTACCTGTGATCCGGTTAGGCAAGGATGTATCTCATAATTCCTTGTATTAAAACCGCGGTTTTGTTGTCTGTTACGCTGCACCAAATTGTTTAATTCAGGGGTAGGTCGCAATGTTTTTATCAAAACTTTATCCTCATAACTTAGTGCACTAAAGTTATGGGATAACAAATATTCCACTAAGTCACCATTGAAATTAACTTCAGTAACCAAACTCATTTTAAAACAATACGCGAGCAATATAAGTAAACACGCTGCTGTTTTCGGCCATTAGTAACTACGATCACACTACGATTCAATTAATGCTTTCCAACGAATTCACTCGATGTCACGCGAAATTCTATAGTTGTGATTGGTCGACATTGTATGACACTGGGTCTCCATCGGTGTTGTCATTTACATGTGTTTTGCTTTTCTATTGTTTTCTATTGCAATGAAGTATTCATTCCGAGTATTTGCACCGTTGTTTGCTTTTCTGTGGCAGGCATAATGAACGTTGAGAATATACCTTTCTAAGCCTCCGCAACGTTGCCACAAATCTTGAAATGAATGAAATGCAGTAAATGTAAATACCTTCTATCTTAATTAATAAATTATATTATATAATGTAGGTTGAAAGGAAGGTAGGTGCATAAAATAATATGATTTTGATTAATATGAATATGCTGACTATTCAATATAATATATTAGTGATACACGGAATATTATTGAGGAGGAGGCTTAACCTCCTTAGCCTCCTTTGACTAGCCGCCCCTGATATATATATATATATATATATATATATATATATATATATATATATATATATATATATATATATATATATATATATATATATATATATATATATATATATATATATATATATATATATATATATATATATATATTGCTGCGATCTGGAAAAATGCCTTTATGACTGATTGCATCTTCATCCGATTGTGTACATATCGCTTGATGCTCTTCTCCGCATTTTTTTCGTTAATTAATTCCTTGGAATTTAACCCAAATCTAATCAGTTTTAAATGCCGCATACACAAATTTGAAAGCACCGAACTCGACAGGCCAATCAGAGTCAAGAGTATAGTTTGGTGTTATCGATAATCCGAGCTTGACTAAAGCTCCTGATGATTGGTTCATTTGACAAGTGCAATAGTCAGTAGTATTCAATTTAGATTTTCATGAGTGTTTTGCAGTTTTTAATCTATATTATTTGTTTATATCATGTTATCAGCTTCAGTATAAATACCTCTCAGTATATATACCTCCAAATATGATATTAAAAAATTCGTTGATCAATTGTGCAACTATCATCTTTGGAGAATTCAGTGTAGTATCAAATAAAATTTGACTTATGAGTTTATGAGTAGAAACTCGTTACACCTGGAAAGTCCAGAAATTGTTCATCGGGAAATTTCAGATTGAATCAATGGAATCACATGGAAATTATTTTTAAAATGGCATTGTTCACATTTGTTTAGGCACTTAACATAATTTTGCACAACCTCTTTATGGATGAAAGAATATACCCTTAGGGATAACAAAGATCATTATCGACAAAGAAATTAAAGCCATTATGATGGCAAGTTCTAGTAAAAACTTCTTTGATTTTATTGAAAAAATAATGTGAACAATAAAAAGAACAGTTGAAATTTTCGAAAATCACGAAAATATGTTCATAGAGGTTGTCTTATGACAACAGATCAAGCCGTCTCACTATGTTATTGGCCAAACACATTTTCGTTGGTTAATTCACAGAAAAATAGAATCATTGAACTAAATGACATTGAGATATGTACAACTAATTACCACGCCATAATTATGGTATTTCGTCTTCTTTCGATCCAAAATATATTACGATGGACATAAGGTCTAATTACTGAATACAAGTTACACTTATTCAGAAAGAGTTTTCCTTGCTCAATAGAAGATGTGAAATACTGATATTGACAATATATTTTGATAAAATACGACTACATTGAAGCAGTTTTAATTTATCGATCAGATTGATATCAAGTAAACATAAGCATAAAACATCAAGTATGGAATTCAAGTGTTTGGAAGTCGAAAACATCAGTGTTACTTGACAAACCTAAAAATTTTATATCATAAGTTTTACCCGAAAACAGTTTGAAATTGGAGTTGAGGTTATATTTCCCAATAAAATATACATCAATTTTAGTCTTCTTCTCTCACTCATACATATATAGGTATATATATATATATATATATATATATATATATATATATATATATATATATATATATATATATATATATATATATATATATAAATATATATACTTATATATATATATATATATATATATATATATATATATATATATATATATATATATATATATATATATATATATATATATATATATATATATATATATATATATATATATATATATATATATATACAGTATTGGCGACACAAAAGAGCCCGCCCCCCCTCAAAAATAACAAAGTCACTTTACAATAGTTTCGAGTTACTAGCGGATTATCCAAAAATTTTCAAAGCTTTACTCTCTCAAGTGTTATGTTTATGTATTATCTCAATATCCCCAGAATTTGTATTCATACTTTGTGGAATAGTGAAAATAGTCGTTTAAGAAGTAAGGTTAATTTCAGGTGGTTTTCATTGCTGGAAGAAGGTCAAATTTATTTACTTTGTCACCCACATGAAATAATTCCGCATACTCTAAACCTGTGAAATGTTCAGAAAGTCCAGTACAATTTTTATTATATAGTATAGAGGTTCTATGTTCTTTTATCTTGGTTTCAATGTTACGTCCAGTTTGGCCTATGTAAGATAGATCACAATCACCAGTGGTCAGTGAATTTGATATACACCATGTTTTTCACCTAATGTCCAAGTTTATAATAAAACAAAAATGAACCTAAGATTATCGTATTAGTGCTTATGATTTTCAAGTTAAGTTTGCCCAATCTGTTGCAAATTTTTTCGAAATATGAATACGAAATCTGTGGATGTTAGGATAATATAAAAACACCAGACTTGAGAAAGCAGATCACCGAGCTAGTTAGCCAAGTAGTTAGGTACGATAACTAGTATTCAGGAGATCCCGGGTTCGAACCCCGAGGTCGACTAGTCTCTCATGAGTTTTTCTCAGAGGTTCCCCCATAGCGTTAAGTAAGTCTCTGCTTGCAAACTTACAAGGCGAATACTGGGCCAGTATTTATCCTCTGAACCCTACACACACTTCCATGCTGTCTCACCCATCCTTAATGCACTTGTACATACAAGCGTATCCTCTGATCTGGCTGAAGGAGTTCATCCCCAAAACCAGAGTTGTGCGTCGACGCGTCGACTTTTATTGTTGACCTCGACACGTCGACAATACGTCGACTATGTAATAAACGTCGACAATGTCAACAATTTCGGTCGCAGATTTAAAGTTAGGTTTATGCTCTGTTATTTCTATGAATATTTTTAGTCCCTTTTCGTCTATCCTGTGGAAGTCACAAGCGGTGGAAACATCTCGACAACAAGGGCATAGAAAAATGGGATAAATATAACACTAGATCAGGTTAATCAAGCCTTTCGTATTTTGGAGGATGGCCCAGATGGAGTGCCCAGTCTTAGGCTTAGACAGCTTGTCCCTCAATCTCAAGTTACTCAAAATTCCTTCATCTTCTCGCAACTTGAGCGATTATTCTCAAACTGGGGATATATTCACACACCTCTCCGAAATAAAGTATCATTCGAACATTCAAAAATGTTGGTACACTTATATTTTACTCTACAGAGTGACATTACTGAAGAAAATTTTGATCCTGATTCAGCGTTCAATTTTCCCAGTGACATGGAAGACTAAGAAATATTTTATTTTATCTGCTTAGCTGTAAATATTTATCTCTTCATTTTATTAAATGTTTGTTCTAAAGTTGATTAAAATGACATTTTACTTCAATGTAGCTATAGTTTTGGTGCTAAAGCAACTGTCAACATTGTCGACGTTGACGACGTCACTTAGTAAGTCGACATCGGCACCATAGTTGACGCGTCAACAATTAATTGTCGACATGACATTCTCGACGTCGCTCAACCCTGCCCAAAACTCAAAGCCAGCCTCACATGTACTTGAGGGAGGAATGAAACTCTCGCAAGTTTTATTTGAAAGCAGAAAAAACTTCTTGAAAAAACCTTCGATAACGTGCTATCAACTGGCAACAATTCTAAAGTAAATTTTTTGTTATATCGTGAAATTTTACCAAGTGTTCAATTTGAAAATACTTTTTCTTCAAATAAATATTAATAACTAATACTAGTTCCAAATTTCAGTTGATATGTTCGAAACAATGTTCTTCATATTCCTCATATTTAAATAGAAATTTTGATTGGAATAATTCTTGAATCATATTTTCAACGACAATATGCCAACCGATTGATACTCACAAACTCTACAATAGTATTTTATGAACTGTTATTCTTTGATCTCGCTGATGTTTTCTTATTTCGAAATGTTCTTTATTTCAGCATCAAAAATATAATTTATTTTTCACATGTATATTATTTGTTGATTTTACGTTAGATACGGTTGCTATAAATACACTCATTATGCCCTAGGGCGTAATGAGCGGGAGTTATGGATCATAACGCCCGCTCATTGTACGAGTAGAAATGAAGCAACTTCCATTGATTAAATACTTCACAATCCTTGTATACGACTCTGGATTTCTCCGACAATAAATTATTCGCAGAATTGGCTGCATTTTCTATGATATTCTTGGGTTAATTCGTTTTCATTTCCATTATTTCTATAAGACTGCACAAAGAAAGCAGCAAGGACATTCACTAAATATGATGACAAAAATATTCACAAAAGTCAAAATATCAACAAATGACATGCCTACTATGAGAAGGAAAATGGAAAGTATAGGAGCAATGAACCGATTTTAAAATCAATTTTTCATTATAATAAAATAATTGTTCGTGAAAAATAAAATCTTGTATGCACCACGTGCGTTACTAGATCCTAACGACCATCGGGCGTTAGGGTCTATATAACGCACTTGGTACATAAATAACTATTTCGAATCAGTGCGATTTTTATTATATATGAGTTGTTTTAGGTTTTAGTACCTGAATTAAAAAGTTGAGCATAATGAAATACTTGTCGGGCCGATGATCCAGCTGGGGAGTGTCCCATGATAGTTGGCAAAAGAACCGGATCGAACTCTTCCTCGTCGAAGCCAACAATTGCAAATAAAAAGTCCTTACAAATAAATTCAGTTAGTTCACCCGCTTGACAGTAGTGATCGCCGATCATTGTGAGTATAGAACTTTGGGGAAACAGTTCATTGATTCCGAACAGTGTGCTAATCATCTAAAAAAAAAATAAAAATATATAATATTTAAAACTTCATCTGTCGTTAAAACAGAGAGAATTTTCATATTGAACAATATTATAATATCTCAATTCTAATAGAGTTCAACTAATCGGAGTCTCATATGCAAACGACACAACCACTATTTATTCGAATCTACTAGGAGCACAAAAAATGATTCAAATTTCAGTTGAACTGAATGTTCAAAATGAAATCATGAAAAATATACAAGTTCACCTTGGTCAATTTAATACGCTACATAAACTGAACAAGGAAAATTCTTCAGTAATTCAAAGAATTATCAAATAACTTTCTAAGGAACCTGGTTATATGTATTATTTGATAATTTTTTCAAATTATGGAAGAATTTTCCTTGTTCACTTACACATATTATAAACTGAATGTTGTTTGACTATAGATTGACATCGAGCAGTATTCCTATGTTAGGAATTTACTCTTTTTAGATTTAGATATTCTCATGTTCTTTGTGAATAAAATTCTGTAGTTATTTGTAGACGTTTCGGAGACCTCTCTTCTCCTTCTTCAGTAGATTCACTTTATTGAAAATAAGGTCATTCATTAATAATAATATAAAATTATATTAAACGGAATTAATGAAGAAGTACCTACGACCATATTTTCTATAATATGAAACCACAGAAAAATAACAAAGTATTCCGAAACGTATACGAATAACCACATAATTTTTGTAATACAAAACCTGACGATATACAAGAAGAGCAAATCCCAAAATTAATTATTTAGTATCTGGTGACCATAACAAAATTGTGATAAATATATACACAAAATCTATGTAGCTGCCAGACCAAGCGATGCTACGTCTCAATTTTTAATATAAAATGGCGGATGCGCCAAATCAGTTGAATGAACAAGCATTCTAAAAAATTCATTTTCACACACTAGATTTCCAAGTTTATATATATATATATAATATATATATATATATATATATATATATATATATATATAATATATATATATATATATATATATATATATATATATATATATATATATATAGATATATTATATATATATATATATATATATATATATAGGTAGTGAAAATAAAATTAAATTTTTTTCTTGGATTCTGCTCTGAAGGAAAATTTGTTTTTTAAACAAAAGAAAAAAATGGTTTCTGATCAATGTTTACCTCTGCAACTCCCACAAACTTCGCAGCGAAACGCAGAATCGGGCTGAAAGCATGCTTCATGTATGCAATTGGTGCTAAACTATAATGAGCAATAATCTTCTTGTTATTACTGTGGCAGTTTCTGAGCACATGACATAAAACGTGGTGGTGCCCTGGGAGTGCCCAATGTGATATAAAGCCTTCTGCTTTGTCGTTTCCAAGATATAATCGATCATAGTTGGCACATCTATGACGCCAATTTGCGTGCCAAAGAGAACTTCCAGAATTGCTTTGGCTTGGCTTCCATTTTGTGTGATTTCTTGACTGTGTATTTCCTCTGGCATTGCCCATCCAAACATCATATCCAAGATTTGCAAGGTGATAAGCTACAATAATTTATAATAGTCTATGTCAGTGATTTATTTCGAATCAAAAATAATCTTCATTTTCAAGTAATCAACAAAATTGAATTGAGAGAATATACCATTCTGTCCTTAACACTTTCCTATTTAACCAGAAGTTTGTAATAATCGTTTTCAGACTTATGAGCATCAAATTGAATCGCTAATATTTAGAAACGAATTGCACTTATTCTTTAAAAAAAAAAAGGGCATTGTAGACAAAATTTATAGAAACCTGTAAGTTGTGATAAGCCACATAAGTGGCACCATAATAAGAAGGTCTGCAACGTGATATATCGTTCGATTATCCACCACGCATCCAGGTAGGTAAAGCTAGCAGAAATGCTGAAATTATTCCCTTTATTTTCAGGGCCCCTATCGCCACTCAATGTGGATGGCACTATGATTTTTTAGCATGTTATTATTGCTGTTGTTAGGAACAAAAGGAAACACACGTGTTTCATTCCTACCTAAAGTATGTGTCAGGGAGGCGGGCAGCTTGAGTTTGGGATGAACTCCTTCTGCCAGATAAGAGGATACACTTGTATGTACAAGTGCATTAAAGATAGGTGAGACGGGATTTTTATGGAACATAGGAAGTGTGGGTAGGGTTCAGAGGATTAATACTGGCCCAGAATTCGCCTTATAAGTTTGCAAGCAGTGACTAACATTACCATGAGGAAACCTCTGAAAAAACTCATGGCAGACCAGTCGGCCCTGGGGTTTGAACCCGAGACCTCCCAAATACTAGCCAGCGTACGCTAATTACACGACTTACTAGCTTGGTGCTGCTGTTTTTAGGAACTATGACATATTTATGAGGATTCGATGTCGTTGCCCATTCGGTCAATGGAAGGGGCACTACAGACAGTCTAGTGTTTTCATCGCTTGTGGTCGTGAGTCGATTTTTTTTGTAGATTTAATGAATCATATATATATATATATATATTTATATATATATATATATTTATATATATATATATATATATATATATATAATATATATATAATATATTATTATATACATCTATATATATATATATATATATATATATTAGTATATATATATATATATATATATATATATATATATATATATATATATATATATATATATTTATATATATATATTTATATATATATATATATATTTTTTTTTTGGGGAGGCAGAACCCCACCAATAATTCAAGAAATTATTAGTATATTATGCTTTGTGAAATCATTGAAATTATGATGGTATTTTTTATTTTTAATCATCTAATAATTTAGAGCAATATTAAAAGACTTTATGAAATAGAGAATCATATACATACAGAATGTTTGAATTTTCAATTTCGAAATATCAGTACTAGTTGATTACTATATTGCTATATTACTATAGAACTGTATTAGTTATTTTCAATTACTTAAATATTTTTTATTTATCATTTTATAATACTTTAATCTTTTCAAAGCATTAACTTTGAGATATTGTATTTATTTGATGAACCATGAGCCTTATTCAAAATAAGCTTAAATTAGCTATTTCACTTATTAATCAAAGTGCTATCACTGTGCGACAGCAATATTTTATGTTTTATTCTTTTAATAATAGCTCAGGATTTATTTAAATGTAATTTCAGTCTTTTCAGAGCTATAGATTCACAGATCTATGATAGTCTATAACCATAGTTATTACTCTAAATTGAATTAGCTTTTGACGAAAATATCGTGTGGGTTTATGTTCTGTTTCAACCTAAAACTTCAATTCATACCCATAGCCTTTTTTGGTCCCAAGATAATCCAATCTGCTGAAGAACTGAGAAGTCCATGCATCAAGAAAACTATACGGTCGTTAGATTTGATTCCTGGTTTAGTGGGTGGTATTCTATGCATTCTTAAAATGTAACTATCCTTAGTGTGGACAAAATGTTCCTCTACTGGAAAACCATATTTGGTAATAATTTCAAGCTACAGAAAAGGAGTTAATGTTACAATCAAAACGGAATAAATATTATGTCAATTATTTTATTAAATCAGCATAATCATTATATATACAAAGGTCCATGTCAATTAAATTTTTGTTTAAAAAGAACAATATTGTCAAATTTGTTAAAAAATTCAATGTTCCGTAATCAAAACAATAATTCCCAAAGATGACATAGGTCTTATTATATACTACCCAACTATTTAAAGAGATATTATCTATGCAACATTCACATACTTTCATGAAATGAATTTCTTATTCTTGAAAATTCTAAACATTATGTAATGTTTACATTCTAGCAACATGCATTTTTTGCATACCATAAGTAATGGTTAAGTTGGAAAAAAACAAAAAAATGTTTTTTCTCCATCTATGTTCAAACCTGTGTTTTCTACTATTGTATCTCAATCTGACTTAGTTTTCAAATTAATTCACTCTACTAATTACAATATTTGACATATATTCGTTCAAGGAAAATTTAATTATATAGAGATATATATATATATATATATATATATATATATATATATATATATTTATATGTATATATATATAGTTATGTAGTCAAAGTACAGCTTATCCATTTTAATGACGTAAATAGTAACCTTGTGCTGATTCATCGCTGCTTGCCTATATAAGCCCTCACTAACATAGAACCGTAAGATTAATTAAGTAACTTCCATCTTGTAAACTTCACATCGAATAAATTGTTTTTTTTTAAAAAGTAATTTCTTAGTGTTGAAAACCAAAATTGGCACGAGGATGGGATTGTTGCATTAAACCCTCCGAATAAATAAGTTCAACAAACAAGATAAATCTTTCGAATCTTGTAAGAAGATTAATCAATGCGTTAACTTAAAAAGTAAGAAGAAAAGTTTAAGTGAATTTTAATTCTTGAGCACAATCCGAACTACAACACAAGCTCAGTTTAATCTCATAGTGATTGCGAATTTGGTAGTACCAGTCCGAGTTCTACTGACCAGACAAAGAATTCAAAACAGGGTGCAAAGCAAGTGGTAGCGCTGACGGACTCCACCTTGGAAGAAACAATCAATGTTAAGTTGCAAGTGTTAATTTATCTTCCTGTTTTCCTACGGTTTCCAGCCCCAAAACCTAGACTCCCTATAGCTTACCGTTATAGCAGGTCATTTTATATTAAGTCAAGGGTTAAAAAATATAATAAATATTTTTCCCAACGAAATTTTCATAAAATTGAAAAATTTTTCAATATTGAATTCCCTGATAGAATCAATCGAAAATTTGAATTT
>JARQZK010000792.1:432500-443297 GCA_030704885.1 Cynegetis impunctata | reverse complement strand
AAATACCATCCTTACTAAAATACATTTAACACAAGGATTAGTTCCTGCAGATCCTGAAAAGAGAATCAATTTTATTGCTGAAATTTTAGTACGAAGTAATGATGACCAATCTTTTTAAGAAAAATATATTATGGAGTGGTGAAAGTAGATTTCACACAACGATGGTATTGTTAATCGCCATAATGTCATTATTGGTCTCAGGAGAATCCAAAGTGGATGCGCGAAACCAATTTTCAAACTATATGGGGAATCAATGTTTGGTACGGTTTATTTAACGGTCGGTTGAATTGGTCCCTATTTTTATGAAGGAACATTAACGGGGCAAAGATACTTAGATTTCTTCGAAATATTCTACCAGAATTTCTCGAAGAAATTCCTTTGATGTAGTGCAGCAAGATGGAGCATCTGCTCACTTTTTTGGGACAGCTAGAGAATATCTTGATAACGCATTTCCTCAAAAAATGGATTGGCCGAAATAGTGCGATTCTGTGGCCACCCCCGTTCTCCGGATATCTACACTCTTAGATTCTTTCTCTGGGGTTACTTGAAAGGTCGAGTTTATGTCACACCCCGATTGATTTAGATGATTTAAAGAATAAAATAAGACAGGCTATGTCGGACCATAACACCCGAAATGATTACAGCAGCACTTACAAGAAATCTTTTAAAAAGGTTTTGAACATTGTGTGAAATGTACATGGTCATCAATTTGAACAATTTCTTTTAAATTTTTTCAATGACCCTACTTGTTCTTTTTAAATTGCCTATGTTACGTTTTTTAATCAAATAATTTATACAGATGTTTGTTTAATTGCCCCTATTATCATTACTGCATAATACAATGATGACAAGTGTGGTACCGTTGAATTTGTTTTTGAATGATATATCAAGAATTGTAGAATTATACCGGTTGTCCCATTTAAAAAAATTAGGTTTGGGTCACGTGACCCGAAATGACAGGAAAAACGGAAGTCATTTTATAATAAATATAAACATCAGTTTCGACTGTTTATATCTGCCAAATTTCATAAATGTCATATGAACAGTTTTCGAGAAATTGGACTGTCAAAACGTCGTGGGACACCCTGTATATACACTTGGTACATAAGTAACTATTTTGGAGTAATAGTAAAAATGGAACCAATATAAGTAAGTAAGGGTAACGTCTGTCCATTTTTGAAAAAGAAATCAAAAAGGGTAAAACGGAAAATAAGAGCTGGTATAATTCGGACTGAAAGTACTTTCATTTCAAATGATAATTTCATTGACCTAAGTGCGGGCTACACACGGACGTCAATGAATTAATTCATCGACGTGCATTCAAAAACGTGATTGCATACACACGTACGTACGAAACTACAGTTTTGTCCTGATACATCAACGTGCATCCAAGAATGTACAATCAATAACGTTAAATCCTATCCACACGTTCACAGTAGGTATAGGTGTTCGTTGGAATGCGCATCCAAAAATTCAAGCGATTCCTGAAACATCAACGCGGCGTTCATCAGGAGTGTGCATTCAAAAACGTGGGTATTTTTGCATCCACATTAACGTTATTGGTTGCACGTTCTTGGATTCACGTTGATGTGTTAAGACATTAACCATGTGTAGGGGCCTAAGGAAACCATTTGAGGAATGCAATAATGAACATACTTCGAAACATATTTTGTGGGATAAATTTTATTATTATTTGAATATGTTCTTTTTTTGATTCTTGATTCTTAGAATAGTGCTTTCGGAGTTTCGTCTATTATAATAAATCGAATTTGATATAATATATTCTGATTATAATATATCAGATATTTATGGCCTTTCTCAACCAATTTACTTATCCTTCATTTCAAAGAATTCGAGAATTCCAAAATTTATATACTCATCGATTAACCCTATACGATAAAGGCAAATATTATGGATAAATTCGTTGATTTCTGTATAAAATCAATGAAAACAAGTAATTGAGTAGAAATAACCTTATTAGTGCACTTATTTGTAACAGATCTTATTATGTTAGTAAGTAATGACCGACAAGTGAAACGGTTATAATTTTTTATACACTCTGATGCACAAGTTCCTAGTTACATAAGTATAATAACCTAGATACAAAAACTTTGATTCTGATTTAACTAATACGTAGTATCGAGAATAGTATCCAACATTCCAAAAAAAAAAATATTGGCCGCCTGGTTTATACGAAATCTGATTTTCTTAATTAGGTATGTTGAAAGAACCAAAAATATTTGGCGATCCTGAATAGGCATGACGACAATATCAAAAAATTGTCGATTTAATGGTTTTAGGGGAACATTCATATTAAAAAAAAAATTGAAACAATGCTTTAGATTCATTTGAAAAATTCAGATCATTGAGATTTTCAATAAAATAAAACATTAAAATACTGCAATCGGCCATTCTGACTGAAACACCAATCACATCGCATGACGTCACGCTTAGGTAAACTCCGCTGTCAATACTCTCATTCACTGTGTTTTGTTGTTGTGAATACTACTGATTACGCATTTGGATTGATTTTTATTATTTTATAAAAAGCGGGGATTTCGGGATTTACTAAAGCGCGGCAGATTAATATACAGGGGGATACCTTGTACCCGGTTAAGTACCTCCACAAAACATGAGGAACATATATAAGGCCGCCCGTGAAGAATACAGGATCAGATTAGTAAAAAAAAATTGACCATCAGAAATTCTCGAGCGCGTCAGATTAAGGTAGGGTGAGTTAATTACATCCTAAAAAGTGTCTATTCCACTAATCTGACAGTTTGAGAGTGACGTAAAGAAAGGGGAGGCCAACAAAGTTGTAAAAAAAACGTCATCTCGACATTCTCGAGCGTAGCTAATTTTTTTTTTATTTTGAGGGAAATAATTCAAGAATAATGAAAAATATATAATCTGACGATTTCCGCAAGCCGAAATAACAAAAATTCGTCGATAAAGTTAAATGCGTGCAGCTGCATGATGCCTACATTTCCTTCTCCGCGTTTTCATATTCCTCTCTCACTCTTTCTCTATCTATTACTCTCTCACTCACGCGACCGATAGATTTTGAGAAATTTTGAAAATCTCAAAAAAAAATGAGAAATTTTTTTTTGAAAGTGGTTTTTTGGAATAACTTTTAAACGGCTCTATCGATCAAATTCAAAAAACTAATGTCCGCCTTTGAGCTTGAAAAACCACGTCCGATCGCCACCAAGCTGGTCAAAATCGGTTGATTCGTTCGAGAGATATTCGTGAACGAGAAGAAACCCCGAAAAAGTGTTTTTTCGGAGGATAACTCCGAAATGTTTGGTTCGATCAATTAAAAATTGCAAAATCTTATGAGGGATGATGAAACTGCGTCGAATGCCGCCAACCGCGTTGAAAATTGCTTGATCCATTCAAAAGTTATTGCGGTTTGAAAATTCCAAAAATAGTGTTCTATGAAACTTCTATCAGACTTTCGAGCTGGGAGAGCTCAAATGCATAGAAATATTATTTCTTTGAACTCAGCGAGCTCAAAATATCACATAAATTATATTTTGAGCTCAAAAATGTCATAAGTACAAAATTTTAAGCGCCCAGGAATGGAATTAGCGGGAAGTTTGCAGGGATGGCCTTTAAGGTGAACCGCTTTTCTAATTTTTTTTTGTCAGATCAGGCGAATCCCTCTAGATAATCGTCAGATTATGAGACAGTACGTTTAGAACATAAAGATGAACCATATATATCTTGATCTGACGCGCTTGAGTATTTCAAAATGGCGAATTTTCTTTGCACATTATGAAAATGGCCGCGAGTTTGCGTCCCATCGAAATCGTCAGATTAGTGAATGAGAGCTTTTTTTTGGTGCACTTAACACTCCCTTAGAAAATCTGACGCGCTCGATAAAATTTTTTTTTTTTTCATTTTCAACCCTTACATACAACCACCCGCATCATGCAAACGATCAGATTAACATACGTACATAATTAAAAATACGTAGGGCATTGATGCTATCAATATCTGACGCGCTCGAGGAGTTTTTTTTACATATTTAAAAATCTATAGCCGCTTCCCCCACCGATGTAAAGGAATATATCATATAACATTTTTTTCTTCTTATCATCTAAGCTTTGCAACCCAATAGGTCTCTACGACGCTCGAGTAAATCCCCATTTAGCATCGTGGGCTCCCCTACTATAAAGAAGCAGTCAGAGAAGACCCCGTCTGACATCACCAGGCCTGCCCGCAAATATGTAAATGACTCATTAAAAGGATCGAAATCACTACAAATTTTATGAAGTGGAGAAAAGGCAAGGACATTTGTATAATAACATAATTCCAAAATATTTTCTACGAGTTTCAAGTAATGGCACACTGAATCTAGTATTGAACAACTCATGAGATATACCTCGTTCCGGATAAACTCCATCAGAGCAAAATAATAAATACTTTAGAAAACATCTCTGAACCAATTCAATACTTTTTATATAAAACGCGTATCCCGGATTCCAAACAACACTACCATATTTTACTTTTCACCGTACTAAGGTACTGTATAAAAGCATAGTTGTTGCAGTTTGAGACAGCCATTTGGAATTTCTAATTACAAAACTTACGGTTTTGTGAGAGCTGGAAACAATGTTATTCACGTGAGTGGCCAAATCCCTAAATTCAGTACATCTGTTAACTATATCAGTATTTATGTTATAATCGAAACTAATCTAGTTCTTTTTCCGATTAAAAGACATTATGTTGCACTTGAACTCCTGACAATAATTGCAATTTGTTATGGGCCACCGGAGTGAATTTTTTGTTTAAAACGGTATATATATTCCTCAATATAGTACAAAATACCACTTCATCGATAATAATTAATAAAGTGTATGAGAGATTATGTGGGTATAGTACAATATAGGTAATCAAATATATATTCAAAATATGATCACCACTCAAAGTGATATCATTCAAAAACAAAGAAACCTCTTCAATAAGAGAAACTTCACAATTTAATTGAGTTGACTAATCTTTTTCATCCATTTTACATTTGTATTGAAATGCAGTCCCTATTTAATTCTGTCTATCATACATAATATAATTAGTCACGAAACGACAACATTTGATGAAATCGGTTTATATTCTTAATTGTTATTATATATATATATATATATATATATATATATATATATATATATATATATATATATATATATATATATATATATATATACCAAGAGATATCAATTATTGGTATAACAGGTTTATTTTAAACATTACATTTTAAAATTAAAATTCATTGGACGTTTCAATGGAGTTTCCATCTTCATCAGCTAAAATCGGGATAAAATACAATTCAAATGCCTAAATATAAAACATATATACACATACACTAAAATAAAATAAAATAAATTGTATCTCACCAGAATGTTCGTCGGTAGTTGTCACAATACTACTTGACTCTTGAATCTCAGTTTAACCGATGTATAATCGTTCATGCGCATAGAGCTCATGTATTACAATAATGGGGCATATATCGAACTTAGGCCCTTTATATCTATTTTGTTGTTAACTGTGTTGTCTTGGTTCTTCTGTATAAAAATCATTTCATGGTTTTCGCGTGTTTTTAAGTTTTTTTCTATAGTTAGTATGTGTGTTTCATCGTAATCGAAATCATGTCTTTCTGATTGTTTGTGTTTGTTCAGTGCAGTGTTCGCTGTTTTGGCATATCTGTGGGCTTTTAGTCTATCTTGTAGACGTTGTGAGGTTTGTCCGATATATACTTTATTGCAATCTTTGCAGGGAACGCTGTATACTACGTGGGATTTCTTTTCTGTTGGAATTTTGCTCTTTAAGTTGGTGTAGAGTTGTTTTATCTGATTCTGAGGTTGATGCGCTATCTGTATATTGAACGGTTTTAAAATGTTAGTTATTTTCGGGGTCAGGTATGTGATGTATGGAATAGGTACGTATATTTTTTTATCTGTAGACTCTGGTGTGTTAGATCTTGGTTCCTTGTTGTAGGTTTTATGTACTTGGATTTTGATGTTTTTGTCTATTATATGAGAAGGATAGTTGTTGCGTATCAGAAGTGATTTCGCTTTTTTGAGTGTTTCAGGTCGGAATCTGGGAGATGTTAGTTGGACAGCTCTGTATATTGCGTTGCTAACAATGGCCTTTTTATGTGAGATGTGGTGTGCTGAGTGGAAGTCAATTCAGCACACCACATCTCACATAAAAAGGCCATTGTTAGCAACGCAATATACAGAGCTGTCCAACTAACATCTCCCAGATTCCGACCTGAAACACTCAAAAAAGCGAAATCACTTCTGATACGCAACAACTATCCTTCTCATATAATAGACAAAAACATCAAAATCCAAGTACATAAAACCTACAACAAGGAACCAAGATATAACACACCAGAGTCTACAGATAAAAAAATATACGTACCTATTCCATACACCACATACCTGACCCCGAAAATAACTAACATTTTAAAACCGTTCAATATACAGATAGCGCATCAACCTCAGAATCAGATAAAACAACTCTACACCAACTTAAAGAGCAAAATTCCAACAGAAAAGAAATCCCACGGAGTATACAGCGTTCCCTGCAAAGATTGCAATAAGGTATATATCGGACAAACCTCACAACGTCTACAAGATAGACTAAAAGCCCACAGATATGCCAAAACAGCGAACACTGCACTGAACAAACACAAACAATCAGAAAGACATGATTTCGATTACGATGAAACACACATACTAACTATAGAAAAAAACTTAAAATCACGCGAAATCCTTGAAATGATTTTTATACAGAAGAACCAAGACAACACAGTTAACAACAAAATAGATATAAAGGGCCTAAGTTCGATATATGCCCCATTATTGTAATACATGAGCTCTATGCGCATGAACGATTATACATCGGTTAAACTGAGATTCAAGAGTCAAGTAGTATTGTGACAACTACCGACGAACATTCTGGTGAGATACAATTTATTTTATTTTATTTTAGTGTATGTGTATATATGTTTTATATTTAGGCATTTGAATTGTATTTTATCCGATTTTAGCTGATGAAGATGGAAACTCCATTGAAACGTCCAATGAATTTTAATTTTAAAATGTAATGTTTAAAATAAACCTGTTATACCAATAATTGATTTCTCTTGGAATGAATACGATAAACAGGTAAAAATCAAGAATTCATATATATATATATATATATATATATATATATATATATATATATATATATATATATATATATATATATATATATATATATATATATATACAGTAGAACCCCGATTATCCGTGCTATGATTTCCCATCATCGAAATTGTCTTTGAAGTTCTATCGAAATAGCGTTTACCGGAAATCACTCGACCAAAACTCTCTATATGGCGCGCCGCGAGAGAGACGCATGGAGCCGCGAGAGAGACGCATGGATACAATAATATCGATCGGTCGGGTAATCCCAGTGCTCGAACTCGGGGAAGTACAGAATATGTTTCAGGTTTAATTTATGTAGTTGCGTGCTAAAGACGAGTGACTACACTGCTATAATATCAACGCGTGCGTTTCTTTTTAAAATGGCAACAACCAGTGTTAAACGCAAAAGAAATGTTTTAACAATTGAACAAAAACTAGAGATAAACTTGAAAAGGGCGAAAGTGTAGCAACATTATCACGAGTCTATGAAGTTGGCAAACAAACAATACGCGATATCAATAAAAACAAATTGAAACTACAAAATTTTATATCGCAGTCCGACTCTTTTAAAAACATTTCTACACGGAAATCATTGAAAGGATCAACTTTTCAACAACTCGATGAAGCACTTTCCAAGTGGTTTTTGCAGAAAAGATCAGAGGGCGTACCAATTTCTGGACCAATGTGTGCTAACCAAGCGGAGATTTTTCACAAACGCTTGAAAATCAAAGAACCTTTTAATGCATCCAGCGGTTGGTTGCATCGATTCAAAAAACGTCGAGGGATCCGTGAGCTTGCAATTCAAGGCGAAAAGCTCAGTGCCGACGTAGAAGCAATGGTAAAATTTTGCTATGAGCTGGAGACCATGATTACAGAAAATAATCTACAACCTTCTCAAATTTATAACGCTGACGAAACAGGGTTATACTGGCGAGCAATGCCAATAAAGACTTTAGCTGCAAGTAATGAGATGAGTGCACCGGGATATAAAAAGAGTAAAGACCGAATAACAGTGTTGTGTTGTGCTAATGCGTCTGGTGGTCATAGACTAAAGCTGGCTGTGACTGGAAAGTCAAAAAATCCTCGCGTTTTCAAAAACATGAAATTGCACAATCTCCCAGTTCACTATTATAACCAGCAAGCTGCTTGAATAACTTGTGATATATTTCAAGATTGGTTTCATAAAAAGTTTATTCCTGAGGTGAAGTCTTATTTGAAGCAGGAAAAGTTGCCACAAAAGGCACTTCTTCTTCTGGATAATGCTCGTTCTCATCCCAATGAGGCAGTCCTAAGATCTGACGATGGAAACTTTTTTGTTCTTTTTTTCCCACCCAATGTCACTTCCATTGCCCAACCAATGGATCAAGGTGTTATTGAGACAATGAAACGCCTCTACCGGAAAGAAGTTATGATGAATTTGTTGGAAATCGTTTACGATCAAAGACGCAATTTTTACAGTGGCAAATGCATGGAATAGAGTGAAAGAAATAAATTTCAAAAGAGCTTTTTACAAAATAATGACGCTAGAGGAAGATGAAAGCATCGTGGAATCTGAGGAGGAAGAAGCGACCATAACTGAATTAACTGCATTAGTGAGCAGTGCCGATGAGTTCAAAGAAGTTGACGAAACCGAAGTTGAAAGATGGATTCAGTGTGACAAAAATGAGCCAGGTTATCAACTCTTCAATGACGACGATATTGTCGTACAAGTTTTGAATCAGCCCGGTACGTCACAACCTGATTCATCCGAAAATGATAGTCAAGACGAGAAAATGATGGGACGGTATCAATCAAAAGAGTTTCTACTCGAGAGGCTGAAGAAGCTGCCAACGTTCTACTAGATTATTTTGAGCAACGAAAATCTTTGGACCTTACCGACATTTTGAACTTGGGCAGAATACGTCAGACAATTAAAAAAAGATCGAACAATTTTAACACAGACCAAGGTGACTGACTTTTTTTCAAACGCATAGCTACATAAAATACCATATCCGCTTTATTTAAACGCAAATTAACATTATGTACCTATGATGTAGAGTTTTTATTTTTCTTATTTTGTGTAGTTTACTTTTTTACCTTATGTAGAATTATATTTTTTGTTCTGTTATCTTTTTATGCAATACATATAAACTTAGTTTGAACTAATGGGATCTTTTTTTTTCTGTCATATTTTGAGTATACATATATACATACATAATATGTATGTATGTAACATGTAATAAATTAATGTTCGGATTATCCGTGCCTCGTCCGGTCCCGTGGAGCACGGATAATCGGGGTTCTACTGTATATAGGTATATATATATATATATATATGATAACCGAAACGATTAAACATTACCTCCTACGCTAACTTCTATGAAGTTATTTCCAAGTAATTTCCTCACTTGAGTGTTTGACCCCCAGGACATTGTATATTCATTAATATCGGTGAGACACGTTTGAATTTTTATTTTTGATGCGAAGAACCCTTCTATTTTCAGTTTCAACACGCTTATCTTTCATCAAAAACAATTCAAAATACTTTCCGGATTTTCATTCATAGTGCGATTCTGGTGATCCTAACAGGCATATAATTAGCGGCATCCGTAGCGTCATAACTTTTCTTCAATAATTTCCGATTGACCTTCTGATATTATGACGATGGAAGTTTCCGTTATTGTAGTCAGAAACGCTAGAAAATTTTTCGAGAGCAAACATAAAAGAATAAATTTTGTACTACTTATAAGTCATCCTCGCAATATCAGAATCAATACTATTTTATGGTTTAGAAAATACACTCGATTTCGAATATCCTCTAACATTCCTGTTGCATTTCACATGTTATTCTTCAGATACTCATTCTATTTTAATTTTTGTTGTTTTAATATTTATGAAGTTTTATATAATACTAACGATTAATGATATACATTGAAAAACAATAACAATATTATTATAATAATAATCAATTATCCATGATTTCAAACGATTTTGAACAGAACCGGTTTCTTCAATTCAAAGGAAAATCTTGAATATAAAGCATTTTGTGAATTTCCCAAATTCTATGGAATTACTTAGTAAGTTTGGCTAGTTCGGTACCAGATATAGTGTTCATTTGAAATCCTCTATCAATCACAAAGAAGACAACCTACTGCATGAATAGAAACCACCAATTCTCCGTCGTTTTCCTTTAAAATCATCAAATCTAAATACCTCGCGACAAGTCATTAATTTTTAAGATATTTAGTAACCCACCTAGGTAGACTTTTATTTTCTGTATATTTCATAATGAAATATATATATATATATATATATATATATATATATATATATATATATATATATTATATAATTAGTATATAAGTACAGGTATTTATATACTAAAACGTTTGGGAATTATCGGGTTAAAGGTCAGTGGAAAAGATGAAATCCCTTGTTCTTAATGTCTACATATTTCGCCATTGTTTGATGACATCAGCAGCAGAAGAGATACAGCAGCAGTATTCGAACACACACATCGTCATGAGCTTTAAAACGTGTAGAGCTCATGACGATGTGTGTGTTTGCAAACTGATTACGTTACAATTGAGTTACTAGGCCATTATCAAATGTTTTTTCA
>JARQZK010000792.1:325000-430000 GCA_030704885.1 Cynegetis impunctata | reverse complement strand
TATCATCCATCCATCGAAGGTGATAACCAACAAAATATTTCAAACGTTCTTATATTTTCCTTCTAGTAACACAATGGCATATAAATATGACACAGCGCCACCAGTCGGAAACAAATGAACCACATCTTTCGGCAATGAGATCTCGTATGTTCTGACGCCCGAAGGTGGCTACTATATTCGCTAAGCTAGAGTAAGGTTGCTACATCAATTTGATGTAATGCAACATTTACACACCGCCGCCAGTAACAATCGCTCCGAATTTTATCCCTCTATAGAGGAGTTACTGGCGGTGTGTAAATGTGTTGTTAATGAATATATATATATATATATATATATATATATACATATATATATATATATATATATATATATATATATAAATATATATATATATATATATATATATATATATATATATATATATATATGTGTATATATAAACGTATACAAATTATTATAAAAATAAATCTTTCAGGACTCAGAATCTGGATTTTAAATAATGCAATTTCCTGATTTCTTGTGTATCAATCTTGAATATTGTCGTCGTAATAGATGGTTTTAATATTCGAGACCATTACTAATCACTGATAATTATTGATGTATTAGTTAACATGTAATGTGTAATTACATGAATAATTATATTCAGTTCGATGAATATACATATTCTAATACTTGCATGTAATTTTCAATCGATGTATTCTGCTATTTGTTCAATCAGACAAGAAATTACAAAAAAGGTTTTTTTATTATATGACCGGTATATAGTGGCAGGAACCGGACACAGGATCTCTATTAACAGTTTCCTGGATGAGAATTCGACAATATCCGTCCAGCCCTTGATGGTCAGCCAAGGTTAACGGAATCGAAAGAGCAAGGCAGACTAGTGGAAGGGTTACAAACACAAGCGTTCTGGTAGAACGGACGCCCCTACCCTCTAGGAAGTCGATACTTAACGTATGTATAGGGATCGTGGGAAAATTGCAGAACTTGTTGATGAGTAGAATAAATATACAGATATCAATCCGGTTGTTTTTTAAGAACAAGTTCTATTGGACTAACGAGCTGATTTGAGTTTCACAGACGAATTCTGGAATAATTCAGAGAGTAACCACTGCATGTATGAATATTAAGTAGAACTGCATTTTATTGTTTTCAGTGATAGTCACACTCATTTGAAAAGCATTTCTGTTCAAGCTTTTTATAGGCACAGAAAATTAGGAAAACGAAAAGTATAACTGTGCATGAATTGTATCACTTTATACTAAAATTTTATGAATTTTCCTTGAATTCCCACAATTTTGGTCCCAATGAAACTTAATATGAAAGGGCTGAAAAAATTCCTGAGGGATAAAAGTCTCCATCAAAGCACTACTTATATTTAAAGTAACTAAAAATTCGAAATTATACAAAAAACCTCCAACTTCCAAGTATACGTATTATAAAGTAAGGGAAATAACTTCGGAAAATTGGTTCGAATATGCTGCTGTTCGCCGATAATTAATTGTGATGTCTCAGAATTGTTCACCTTTTTAGTCGTATAATAGAGTATTGCACTGTATCGGAAGTTAACAGAGGGGTGCGGGTGTATATATACATACATACATACATACATACATATATATATATATATATATATATATATATATATATATATATATATATATATATATACAGGGTGGCCCACCCCATTCGCCTCGGTGTTTCTATGAGAAATGAAGAGTGGGGAAAAAAAGTTTAGCACAGTCATATGTAGGCCCATGAGGAGCATATTCCAAAATTATTTTGGAATATACAGGGTGACGCAAAAAAAGGTACATATCGAAGTTATATTTTTTTCTTATCGAACACCCTATATTTTTTATATTTTTAGATACTAGACCAAATAAAGGTAAGTAACTGTTATATTCCCTATACCTAAAACTGACCGTTTCTGAGTTATTTTGATAAATTAAAAAATACAGACCATAATTAAACAATTGTTTACACTCTGTAATATATAACGAGCTGCTCGCTACTGAGCTGAAAAGTTAAAGTTAACTTTCACATAAAAGTTTTATTTCAATATTGTACAGAGTGTTGAAAAAAATTGCATCAAAGTTTGGGCACATTTTTTATGGAATAACTTCTTAAAGATAAATGGAACATCTTGTACACGATGACATATTTTGACGCAGAATTTGATTCCCTTTAAAACTATATCAGGGTTATACCTATCTCTTATGATTTTTATGCAAAAGAAGTTTTTATATTCTACTTATGACTAATTTCTGCATTGCAATAAAAAACATTTTTGAACTCATCCTATTAAAAAAATTAACAATAATTCTTTTAACAAATGCTCAAAGAGGTGCCTATTATTCTCGATGCACAGTGGCGGATTTAACAGGTGGGCAAAAGCGCGCTTGCCCACTGGGCCCCCCGACGAAAGGCTTTCAGGGCCCCTCTTGCTGAAATTCCTTTCTTCCACCTTAGATTCCTTTTTTTAAAATTTTTTTGTTGAAAAAATGTTTCGGTGAGTCCCTTGTCGACACCACAAGTTCAATTTTCATTCAGGGGCCCCCTGTTATCAGAATAATTGCAATGCTTGATAACTGTAGTTATGTTACGTTACGTTGTTCATGATATATTGTAAATTAAATATAAAATCGGATAACTTTTGTAGTCAATCAGTTATTTAAAATGTCTACGAAAAGAAAAAAAAAAAGAAAAAGAGGTTCCAAAAATATGTAATTTTTCTCGATGTGAAAAAGAATACCTACAACTTTTATAATGCTCGATGAATAAATGAAAACATTTTTATATTCATTAAATTCTTAAAACATACTGTCTATATCTTTCGCTTTCCATGGAACACCTGACACAACATAATTTTATAAGGGGGAGGCCCAGAAGAAATTTTGCCCACTTTTTTTCCTTAAATCCGCCACTGTCGATGCATAAGCGAACTCTTTCTTGAAATGAGTGCTGAACCCTTAATAATATGCATGTTTTGCGGTATAGAATGAAACGCTCTTCTTATTCGAAATTTCAGTTTATACTTGTGCCTGCATTTTACTTGAGATACACCGTATTCGCGAAAATTTGATCTCGTTCTTTTAGCGAATCTACGTGTTCCTTAATAAACAGATTTTAAAATTTTTTTTCAATTACAATACAGGATGTTCCATTTTAAGATGAAGAAATTAGTCATAAGTAGAATATAAAAACGTCTTTTGCGTAGAAATCATAAGAGATAGGTATAGGGAACCCTGATATAGTTTTAAAGGGAATCTAATTTTGCGTCAAAATATGTCATCGTGTACAGGATGTTCCATTTAACTTTAAGAAGTTATTCCATAAAAAATGTGCCCAAACTTTGATGCAATTTTTTTCACCTCTCTGTACAATATTGAAATAGAACTTTTATTTGGAAGTCAACTTTAACCTTTCAGCTAAGCAGTTCGTTACATGTTACAGGGTGTAAACAATTGTTTAATTATGGTCTGTATTTTTTAATTTATCAAAATAACTCAGAAATGGTCAGTTTTAGGTATATAGGGAATATAATTTACCTTTATTTCGTCTATAGTATCTAAAAATATAAAAAAATATAGGGTGTTCCATAAGAAAAAATATAAATTTGATATGTACATTTTTTTTTGCGTCACCCTGTATATTCCAAAATAATTTTGGAATATGCTTCTCATGGACCTACATATGACTGTGCTAAATTTTTTTCCCCGCTCTTTTCATTTCTCATAGATACACCGAGGCGAATATATATATATATATATATATATGTATATATATAATCTTTTGATAATTATTAGCAATAACAGGCTGGTTGAATCTTAAAAAACTCAATTTTATCAAAAAATTGATGCCTCACCACGACATGATAAAATTGAGTTTTTTAAGATTCAACCAGCCTGTTATTGCTAATAATTATCAAAAGATTAAAAATAGATCACAGGCAACAACAATTCGAATGTATATATATATATATATATATATATATATATATATATATATATATATATATATATATATATAGGGTGTCCCACGACGATTAAAACAGGGAATATATCGGAACCCGTGAGTAGTCGAGAATTGTAATTTGGGGTTGTAAATTAAAGCAATTGGTGTCGGTCGTGTGATATCAGATTCAAAATTATTAATTCCGCTTCCTTTACTGAAATTAAAATAAATTGCTTTTTCAAATTAGGGGCTTCATTAACGGTAGTACAAGGACAACTGATAAGACCATAAATTTTCCATTTGATTAACCTTTCACTTCGTTTAGTTCAACACATTAATAAATTACATATTTCATGTTTCTTGCAATTGGTTTGAACAATCGATTTGAGGATTTAATAAAAATGTGACATTCTTCTTGATCATAAAGATAATCTCCCTACTGCTGAATCCTTTCTTCAAAATATAGAACTACAATTTCCGATTAGGATGGAGATCAAAAAATTACCCTTTCTATTTCTTTATGGAAGCTACATCAGATCCATCATAATGATAGTTCTTATAACGGATCTACACCGATCTAGAAAAAAATCTTTCAAATATTTAATGGGTTTTATCAAAAGTACCTCAATTGATGTCCTCAAGAAATAGGAAATATAGGGAGAGGTAGTTATACAAAGAACCTAGGTACTAGAAAAATGAAAATTCTAAATCACTTCTATCTATAAAATTGAAATTGTTCTGAACGATGACAAGAAACACCCACAGAAATTCAAGGCTTCACTTAGTTCTCTATATTTTACGCAGCATTTATTTCCATATCGATGAATTAGAAATAGGTATATCTAGGAACATAGTTTATAACATGAAATGCCCATTCGCATGCAGCACACTTCCACGGCAATAAGCAGAGAAGTGGGCAGGGAATTAGGCAGCGCAAGTATGTCAACGGGTCGCTCGCGCTGCCGTTGATCATGCTCTTGCCACTGTCGTACACTCCCGTCGACGGCGGTATTTCCAACGGCAATTAAAGGGCAGGCAGAACAAGTTGAAGCGACAATTTGAATGCTGCCGTTGAGTATCTGGTTTCATGAAATGATTTTTACCAAAATTCATTACTGAATCAATTTGAAGTACAATGTACAAAAATATTACAAATTATAAAACGCAAGTGAGAATCAAATCACAACTAGAGATTCAGAAAACTCTCCCAGAGATATCGTCACATTTCAATACTCCCTTATTTTTCAAGTTGCAAAACGAGAGAAAAATGAAACAATTTTCTCCTACAAAATTTTTTTTCTACCACATTTCTTTACTAATCTTAAAACACAGAGCGCTATCGCTGCGGAAATTTCGACGCCATAGATTGCTGGAGAATTGTCAGAAGTGGAGAAGTACGTAAATAGTCACTTCCTTCAATGCCACATAGCAGAGTTTTTTTTTTTTTTTTTTTTTTTTTTATCTCGAGGGACCTACAGTTTAACGCCGGTTCCGAACGGCCAATGGGCTTGTAAACGAAGTACATTACCCAACAATTTATTTTTATAAATAGAACCACTAATTTCCTGACATACACAACACCCAAGAGCAAGGTGGGACTCGAACCCACATCCTCGGCTTACAAGCGGTATACCTTACCGCTGGTCTACCGAGGCCTCCATAGCAGAGTTTCCCAAATACGGGTCGCAACCCGGTACCGGGCAACGGAAAAAAAAACCAGGTAGCAAAAAGAATACAAAAAATCTAGCTGCTCTTCGTTTTACTCAAATTATTTTCAAGAAAATGTAGAATATAACTAAATCGACATTATTGAATAAATTATGCGTAAAAATGCATTATAATTTTATACTTTCTAGGAATACATCAAACTATTCTTGAAAGTGAATATTAAAATCGAGATTAAAGAGTAATAACATCCCCAAGCCGCGACTTGTGAGAGAACACGAAATTAAATTATTTTGATTTTTATTATAAAAAACTAGTACTTATTCATTATTCTTTGTAACTTTTTTGATACCAATCATTCACGAGTTGCCTATTTCCTGCAAGTTAGAACATGTAAACGCATTACTTATTATTGTAAATAAAACTTTCGTTTTTGATTTTCACTACATTTTGTTAAACGTTACAATTGTTTCCTCCAAAAGAGGGGCTTCTTCAGATGTTTACAACATACTAACTTTCACAATGAGAATATCTATTGAATCTAGGAGAGGGAAATACAACTTGGATCGTAAAACCTAAATCTTATCTATTCACAGGTAGAAAATATTTAGTACTGAGGAGACTAAACCCAACAGGTAGAAAGATTCAATACATTACCTAGAATTACCTAAATTTATTCTTCACATTAATATTTATTTTATCTATACACACATAAATATTATTTGTAATGCTTGTTTGCGTGAAATCTTTGTTAGAGTTACTTTTGTTTTACCATTAATAAAATGATCCACTGTTTATCTTCTTTCAGTTTAACAATAACCCATAAAAATTTTGGTACTGGACAAAGGAAAAATATTAAAATAACCGGGTCACGAAGAAAAAAAGTTTGGGAAACGCTGCCGCATTTGATGTATTCAGGGCAGGTCAGCGGGTAGCGCGAGTAGCCGCGACAGGGTAGTTCCATGTCAAATTAACATACTTTTAATTAAATTTTTACCTCACCATCTCAGATTTCGGTGAAATTTGGAATACTCATTGTGGCTGCTGGAACTAAGAAAAATACCAAAATTCAAATTTGTGTTTTGTACGTAGTTGTTCATAAATTATTGTTAATTCCTGTTCAGTTAAATTCAGCTATGCAGGCTTGCTTTTATAATAAAAAACGAGCTCATGTCATTAATTTTTTTCAACAATGAAACTCATCATCATCATAGATATTTTAATTTTGTCAGGTGATTAACACTTACTGACATTTACAGGTTTTCATATCTCATGTTGACTATTTTATTTGAAAGTTTATTGTAAGTATTTTGATTTTCGAATTATCTATTTATAATAGTGTTGAATGGTATAAAATGCCAATTTTTTTAAAGTATATAATTCTTAAAGGTAAGTAGGTATTATAATTTGGTCAAAACGGCCTATTAAAGATAAACAACTGCTAAGTAAACTTTTTTTTAACAATGAAGCCATTACCACCCCACTTTCATATTTGGCCAGGTAATTGACAATAGTACTAACTATTAATAGAATAATTTTGAAAATTTCAAATTATGTACTTTTTGGAGAAATATTAAGTCAAAATATGAATTTGCATTTTGACAACGTATGGCAAATTATATATCACTGGAAAGGGTATAAAGAATGCTGCAAATTGACACCTCCTCCAGCTCTCTAGCTCAACTAAGACAGCTCCTAGAGCAATTTCAAAAAGAGTAAGTTTTGAGTTTTTGGCCGAAATGTTGAAAGTTTACATAACGATATTTTGGAAACGGTCTGAGATTGAAATTTGGTATTTTTCTTAGTTCCAGCACCCACAATAAGTATTCCAAATTTCATCGAAATCTAAAATGGTGAGGAAAATTGGGTGTGTTGATTTGACATGAAATGACCCGACAGTGCTTGCATGTAAATGGGGTAAAACGATTATTATATCACTCGTATCCCATTGAAGCACTCGATAGATAAGTTATACATATATTCAAAAAGAGATAATGATGTTCTTCACAATTTAAAGAAACAAAAAATAACTTTCAACTTTTTGAGCATCCATATAAATGTACTCCTTCAAAATAATTAATAGATAAAGCAACCCCTAACAATGAAGATGATTTAAAAATTTTTAATTCGTTATGAAAAATACAAACAAGAATTTCAACAAGAGTTATTTGGAAACTAGATGCTCGACTAGATGTTAGTTTGTAATGATACTATCAAGATTTTTCTCTTTCATAAGATGAAACAAGCTAAGCTATAAGATCTTCACAATAATGTTTAAAGCTCGTAGTTGTCACCTTATATTTTTGGGTAGTATCTTTAATATTTTCAATCATAAATGAAATAAGTGTTGATTTGGAGAAGAAAGCGTAGCGTTCATTGAATTTATTGTCCCGTTCCCACAGTCATTTCTAATTGGTTTATTACAACTGTTATGCGAAAACTTGGCAGTGATCTTGAAGAATAAATAATTAAGAATTCTCAACGTGAATTCAATAATCAACATTTCATTAATCAAAAAGAATTATTCTATTATATATTAAAATTCTCGTGTCACAATGTTCGTTCCCATACTCCTCCGAAACGGCTTGACCGATTCTCATGAAATTTTGTGAGCATATTGAGTAGGTCTGAGAATCGGCCAACATCTATTTTTCATCCCCCTAAATGTTAAGGGTAGTCCACCCCAAAAATTTTTATTTTATTTTTTAGACAAATTTTTTTGTTTTTATTTTTTTTATGATACAGCATACAAAAATACATACAATCCTAAATTTTCACCGTTCTACGATCAACCCTTATTTTTTATTTGTTAAACTCCTTCGAAATGACTCGGCCGATAGTCATGAAATTTAGTGTGCATATCGGTTAGGTCTGAGAATCCGACAAAATCTATTTTTCATCCCCCTAAATGTTAATTTTTTTCTTTTATTTTTCTGACAACATTTTCTGTTCTATTTTTTTATGATACAGCATTCAAAAATATATACAACCCTAAATTTTCACCCCTCTACGATCAACCCCTATTTAGATAGATAAAAATAATTTATATGGCAGAACAACGTTTGCCGGGTCAGATAGATAGATAGATATGTAGATAGATAGATAGATAGATAGAAAGATAGATAACTATCTAGATAGATAGAGATACATTAGCAGATAGATGACTATATAGAAAGACAGATAGATAAAAATAATTTTTATGGCAGAACAACGTTTGCCGGGTTAGATAGATATGTAGATAGATAGATAGAAAGACAGATAACTATCTAGATAGATAGATAGGTAGATATACATCGGCAGATAGATGAATAGATAGAAAGATAGATAGATAAAAATAATTTATATGGCAGAACAACGTTTGCCGGGTCAGCTAGTATATATATATATATATATATATATATATATATATATATATATATATATATATATATATATATATATATATATATATATATATATATATATATATATATATATATATATATATATATATATATATATATATATACATATATATATATATATATATATATATATATATATATATATATATATATATATATATATATAAATATATGTTCATATGTATGTATGTACTCGTATAAGCTTATATATTTTAGCGTTATTTACACGATAAAGGGCGCAATTTTGAAGCAATAGGGTTGAAAGTTTGTAAATAGGTAGTTTCGTATGATATCTTGGATGGGATTGTTTTTGGTTCGAATTGTTTGGGGGGTTGACTCCCCTGGGGAAAGAAATAAATCTTGTTTGCACGATAAAGCTCGCAATTTTGGAGTAATAGGGTTGCGAGTTTGTAAGTAGGTATTTTCGAAAGATATCTTGGATGGAATTGGTTTTGGTTCAAATTGGTTGGGGGGTTGACCCCCTGGGGAAAGAAATAAATAATGTTTACATGTTAAAGGGCGTAATTTTGGAGCAATAGAATTGAAAGTTTGTGAGTAGGTAGTTTCGTAATGATATATTGGATGAGATTGGTTTTGGTAGGAATTGCTTGGAGGGTTGACCCTCCAGGAGAAGAAATAAATCTTGTTAATACGATAGAAGGCTCAATTTTGGGACCATAGGGTTGGAAGTTTGTATCTAGGTAGTTTCGTAAGATATCTTGGATGTTATTTATTTCGATATACATTGGTTGGGGGGTTGACCCCCCGGAAGAGGAAATACATATTGTTTACACGATAGAGGGCGCAATTTTTGTTTTTTGGATTTTGAACAAAAATCATAATTGAATGAATAGTTTTTTTAAACTGGATTCGTTTTGAAAAACTGCCTTTCTAATGCAGCTCGCTGCGATAGAGTTTTTTAAACATAAGATTTCTCTAATCGTGGATAGTCATATTTACGTTATCAATATTCACACACTTGTGCAAAGCATTCCGCTTTCAGATATGAACATATTTATCCGCTAATCCCTTATTTATTATACTCAGAGAACAAGGGGTTTTGTGTATTGTATAGAAAATGGGTTTTTGTCACACGAATAGAATGATGAACGAATTTTCAAGTTTCAATAGTGCGCGTAAAGTAGTTAGAGTGAAACGAGAGACAAATATATTCGTTCGAACATAATCCATCATTTTTTACCATTTGAACGATATTAGTATATTGTATAATTAGTGGGAAAAGCATAATATTCCCAAACGACTGTGATAATTACCAGACGAGGTGCGTAGCGACGAGTCTGGTAACACAGGAGTTTGGGAATATGCTTTTCCCACGTATTATACATACTATTTTTTCTCCGATCGTTGATTTACATTTAAAAAATTAATTAAAAAATATTTCATCCAAGATGTAATCAAGTAAGTTTAAATAGGTTTCTCTATGTTCATATTGAAATATAGAAGTGGTAACCATGGAAATTACTCTGTTATGACAAAAGTAAAATAATTTTAAAGCTGGTTTTGTTTGATTCGTTGTATTTTATAAGGAATTAAAAAAGAATTAGTGAACATGAACACTGATAGTGATTATTTGTTGTCTTGCACGGCTCCCGAACTAGTAGAAGCCGCGAACGTGGCTTCACTTAATTTACTTCCGGCGAAATCCAGAGAGAAGTATGAACTTGCGTACCAACCCTTCATGAATTTTTGTAGAAAAAACGACAGTTTATCCTTTTCTGAGAATGTACTGATGGCGTATGTTGCTGAATTGGCTAAAACAATGAAATCTTCGACGTTGTGGGCACATTATTCCATGCTTCGATCAACTTTGTCTGTTAAAAATAATATTAATATTGCCCAGTACCAAAAACTGAGAGCAGTTTTAAAACGTCAAGCTACAGGATACAAAAAATGTAAATATTAACAACAATTATAAAAATTAAAACCATACTTTGTTTCATTTTAATGTAATAATCCATTTGTTACATTACCGCACGCTACAGCAGTGCGGTAAGAATATTACCGCACTGTTATTTTCTAATTGCTTAGCAACTGACCACTATTCTGGAATGTTGATAACAAGACCTAGTTTTGATGAGTGAATAAAGGTGAACAAAAATCTCGACAGAAATAAAAATATATATATATATATATATATATATATATATATATATATATATATATATATATATATATATATATATATATATATATATTTTATAGACGTGAATATATTAAGTGTCCTCCATTTCTGAAAGTCAAAAAAAAGTGTAAAACAGCTACAGGACCTGCAAACACGAAACCACATATGCAGGCATATTTGATTTGACACAACTGAAAGATTGAAATTAAATATACCTATGTATTTTCCAAGTGAAAACATTCAAGTAATTCAAGAAAAAAATCCGGACACCCTGCTGCGTAGCACTAGGAATGATAAAACCCCTCGGCGCATGTGCATGTCGTAATGCCTGATAATGTCTATCGCAGATCATTTTTCCTCATGGTGACTATATCGGGAAATGTATAGTAATTGAGATATAATCAAAAATTTCAGTGAAATTCATAATTTTTACTGATTTTTTTATTTCTAGGTGGCGCCACGTCAATATTTTTCGAATGTATTATATAAATTGAAAAACTACACATTGAATGCTATCATTTTATTTCATTATTGTAAAAATCGGTTTAGGTTTAAGATTTATAGATAGCACCACATCTTTATGGACAAAAAAATCTAAAAAACGCTATAATTTTTTAATTCTTCGTGGGGAACAATTTTTGAAGACACTTTTCTTATGAAATCATATGTGTTTTATCGATATCCGTTGGAATTTTCAAAATCGGACCAGCAACTAACTTTTTGTCGTGATACTATAACCCCTTAGCTTCGCCTCGGGGTAATAATAAATAGTTGTTATTCATTAAACTCCGGATTTCAATATGTGCATTCACTAATGTTAGAATTTTTTTTATTTTATCAAGCTGACATTAAACTTCTTTCTGAACTATCAATGTAAATCAGAACTTTCTAAGATTATAAAGGTCACATATTCATATATATGAAGTTAGCACTACCACCTGCGAGATGAAAGGTGGCATAATGTGATTAATTTGTCGCTTTTTTGTCATGATTTTGTCGTGCAAAAAAAAATTTTGTCGCAAAATTTTTTTTTCCTCAAATCGATGATAATGCTAATTTGGTATCAAGTTAGCACTACCAACCATCTTCTAATATTCTGATGAAAGTCTCGTCTCCCGCATGATTTGTTGTTTTTTGTCGTGATTTCGTCGTGCAAAAATTATATATGTCGCGAAATTGTTTTTTATAAACATAATCGTTGTGCTAACTTAATATCAAGTTAGCACTACCATTATGTTTATGAAAAAAATTTCGCGACATATTTAATTTTTGCACGACGAAATCACGACAAAAAAGCGACAAATTATGCGCGAGACGAGACTTTCATCAGAATATTAGAAGATGGTTGGTAGTGCTAACTTGATACTAAATTAGCATTATCATCGATTTAAGGAAAAATAAATTTGCGACAAATTTTTTTTTGCACGACAAAATCACGACAAAAAAGCGACAAATTAATCACATTATGCCACCTTTCATCTCACATGTGGTAGTGCTAACTTTATTTAAGTCACATATTCACCTTCTAATTTGCAATATCATAAATACCTACTTATTCTAAAATCAGAGTAATGTTAAAATCTGCATATCGAATTGTGAAATGTACTTTTTTCGAAAACTTGTTTCCTGCCAGTATCGCTTTTACTTCGTTGCATCATTTCTAACTCGATGTTTAAATTATCTTCTCGTTGATTGACTAACACAAATAGAGACTAATTATCGCCAGGGCCGAGTTCAATTTGTTAACGGTGTGTTAAAACGATAGTCGAGTTTGTTAACACGTTTCCTGAAAGATAAATTTAGACTTTGTTGATCGATTCAAGCTGATGAATTTTATAGAAGAGTATCACTTACAAAGTGAAATAAAAAAAGAAGCTTTACAAAAGTCGCTTATTCCTCTCTCATCGCTAGCTATTTTAAGTAAACTTTTAGCTGATTATACCCCTGACGGAGTTTGCCTTCTATCTGAATTTGGAAAGGCTGTAGAGAGTACCAGAGCCTGAAAACCAGGAAACCCATGAAATTTCGGCTATATGAGAAAATTGAATTGAGTTGGCATTTACTTGGTGGAAGTTCATATTCATAACTTTATAATGAAATAAAAAAACTAACTTTTCACAGGTTGGAATGAAAATCTATTGAGTAAACGCGTTTTGTCATATCTCGTACGAGATGAAGTCAATGTTATGACGAAACGCGTTTACTCAATAGACTTTTATTCCAACCTGTGAAAAGTTAGTTATTTCTTTATTAAGTAATGTATATGAGAAAAGATAATTCTACAAAATATTAGGTTTGAGAATTATATTTTAAAATTCAATATGGTCTATGAAATAACTCCAAACCCATGAGAATATAAGAAAACGAGATTTTATAATATACTAGCTGACCCGGCAAACGTTGTTCTGCCATATAAATTATTTTTATCTATCTATTCATCTAACGGCCGATGTATATAAACCTATCTAACTATCTATCTATTTACCAAGCTAGTTAGTCGAGTATGTTAAGTACGCTGGCTAGTATTTGGGAGGTTTCGGGTTCAAACCCCGGGGCCAACTGGTCTGCCATGAGTTTTTTCAGAGGTTTCCTCATAGTAATGTAAGTCACTGCTTGCAAACTTATAAGGCGAATGCTGGGCCAGTATTAATCCTCTGAACCCTACCCACACTTCCTATGTTCCATAAATATCCCGTCTCACCTATCCTTAATGCACTTGTACATACAAGTAGTGTATCCTCTGATCTGGCTGAAGGAGTTAATCCCAAACTCAAGCTGCCCGCCTCCCTGACACATACTTCAGGGAGGAATGAAACACGTGTGTTTCCTTTTCCTTTTCTATCTATCTTTCTATCTATTCATCTATCTGCCGATGTATTTCTATCTATCTATCTAGATAGTTATCTATCTTTCTATCTATATATCTATCTATCTATCTATCATTCTATCTATCATTCTATCTATCTATCTATCTATCTATCTATCTATCTATCTATCTATCTATCTATCTATCTATCTATCTATCTATCTATCTATCTATCTATCTATCTATCTATCTATCTATCTATCTATCTATCTATCTATCTATCTATCTATCTATCTATCTATCTATCTATCTATCTATCTATCTATCTATCTATCTATCTATCTATCTATCTATCTATCTATCTATCTATCTATCTATCTATATATCTATATATCTATATATCTATCTATCTATCTACATATCTATCTATCAATCTATCTGACCCGGCAAACGTTGTTCTGCCATATAAATTATTTTTATCTATATATCTTTCTATCTATTCATCTATCTGCCGATCTGCTCTATCTATCTAACTATCTATCAATCTAGATAGTTATCTATCTATATCATTATATCTATCTATCAATCTATCTGAGAATTTTATATATTAGATTTTAGATTTGCCATAAGCTCAGGGAAATTTTAATCGAAATAGAGTGAAAAACATTCACAAAAAAGACGATAATTGATCAGTTATCGAGCGGGACGACAAATGATTGAATTACTAAAATGGCAATTCCAAATTAGGGGTTGGTGATAAAAGGGTAAAAATTTTCGATTGTATGTATTTTTAATGCTTTATCATAGAAAAATTAAAACAAAATGTTTTGTCCAAAAATTTTTAAACAAATTTTAAGGGTGAACAACCCTTTTCACTTAGGGCTATGAAAAATAGATAGTAGCCGATTCTCAGACCTACTGAATATGCATATAAAATTTGGTAAAAATCAGTAAAGCCGTTTCGGAGGAGTAAGGTAACTGACTTTGTGACACTTAAGTAAGAAAATGTTGGTTGAACATTATAACCATGTCAAATACCTCTGTTGATAATAATGAAAGCGATCTTAATTTTCAATTATTTACACTGAATTGTAAGATATATTTAGATTTACTAAGTAATGCAGATTTACTTAATGTTTTCATTTGGAAGAATCTTGATATAGGAGTTACTAATTTTTCTCTGAAGTATTCATATTAGCCAATTCACGGCGGCTTGTTGTAATTCAAATGATTCCACGATGCCCTACCCTGATATAAATAGGTAAAATTATGACTAAGCGTAAGAGAGAGAGATTGATCAAACTAAAACTAGTATATTTTCGAATAAAGTGGAATTCAACTGGACAAGACCAACATCGTTTGGCTGTTCAAGCTGATTTTCACTACTTATGTATTTGCTATTCATTATAGCGACCTCCAAAAACCTTCGCACAGGTACGTCATCAAAAATATGATAAAAATCCGTAGACACATATCACTTAGAAAGGAGTAAGTATTCATCTTCCACTAAAATCCAAAATTTTGTCAATCCCATTTGGCTTTCAAACTATTGTCACAAGATAACTCGATAACTTCAGCAGAAATAAATTCCGATGGAGCACTAGTGTTTAATGGATTTTGAATCCGTGCAAATTATCTATTCATCTATCTGCCGATGTATATCCAATCTAACTATATATCTATCTATCTAGATAGTTATATATCTTTCTATCTATCTATCTATCTATCTGTCTATCTATCTGCATATCTATCTATCAATTTATTTGACCGGGCAAACGTTCTGCCATATAAATTATTTTTATCTATCTATCTTTCTATCTATTCATTTATCTGCCGATGTATATCCACCTATCTATCTATATATCTATCTATCTATCTATCTATCTATCTATCTATCTATCTAACTATCTATCTATCAATCTATCTGACCCGGCAAAAATGTTGATCATTGGGAGTATGAAAAATTTATAACGACCTATTCTCAAACCGACTATTGTTATTTTCGATTGCCCTATTGCGGATCTATGGATAAAATAAAAAAAAATGAAAATCGCGATTCAAAAATAGGGTTTGATCGTAGAAGGGTTAACAATTGAGAGTAATATGAATTTTTCTATTCTAAGTCATGACAAAATAAAAATGACATAGATTAGAAATAATTTTATATGGAGGTTAAGTATTCTCAAATTTTCTCGCGCAATTTTCTTAATTTTTTCTTTCATAAGAACCTTCTTCTGACAATAAAAAACACAACAAAAAAAGAATTAATGAAATCGGTCCAGCCGTTCAAGCGTGATGGCGTGACCAAGGGAAATAAGGATTCATTTTTATATATAGAGATTTGGGTATGTTAGATGGAATTAATTCAGTTTTCAGTGTAATGAGACTACTGTAATTACTCAATTGTATATTAATTGTTATTGAGGCATTATATGTGAATAGAGTACTTTTCTTCTTCATAATTAAAGTTATAAATAGTGAAAGCTGATAATTTGTCCGTTGACTTCAAAAGAAGCGTGTTTTCTTGCGGAGAGAAATTACGAAAAGTCAGCTTTTGCAAATATAATTTCCGAAAGAACTTCCAGATCTACTTCGAAAGGCACCTCGACGTGTCTAGCCCGATCATTCCTCACTCTATGGAAATCGAGTTAATTTTTCACAGGATAAAGTGAAAATAAACCACCACAAAAATTCAGATGGTTTAAGCGTTTCACTTTATTTTTTATAGAGTTACGACAAATATTTCTCAATGACCCTTAGCGCCACGGCTCACAATTTATACTGATACCCTGTAAGTATTATCCTTCTCAAATAACATTTTATGTTGGGAAAAACAATCATGATGGACACAAATTCTTTAATTTCTTAAATCGAATGGCAAGCAAAACTATTAGATATTCTCCATCATCTAACAGGTCAGGTGAATCTAAAAAGTTTTGAAAAAAAAAATAACTTTCAAAAGTTAGACCTGGTAGATTCAAGGATCTTCTCAAGGGACTAAATTAACACAGTTAAGTGATGATAGCAAATGGCAAACAGGAAAATGAAATATTTCACAGAAAAAAATTTAAGTTATCGAAAATAACAAATATGCCGCATTTTTACACAGTATGAAAATACGTTTCTAAAAGTCCTTCATAAATAGGATCGGAAAAATAACATTTTTCATGGTTCTAATCATACCAATTAATGCTATGGAATGCAGGTAAATATGCAGCTGCAGCATCATTGACCTTGGAGCAAATCATGATTGTAACATTAATAAAATTGTAGCATCATAATATCAGGTTCCGCAAACACTAGAATAGTCATGTACAATTTCAAGTTGCAGGTACTCGTATCCAAATCATAAAGCGTGTATCTCGGCGTGCATATATTTGGAAAATAGTTATATACCTATACATATATATATATATATATATATATATATATATATATATATATATATATATATATATATATATATATATATATATATATATATATATATATATATATATATATATATATATATATATTTATATATATATATATATATATATATATATATATATATATATATATATATATATATATATATATATATATATATATATATATATATGTTGATTTGTAAGAGGTTTTCGACCGGGAATATTTTAGTTAAATACTCTGTATTCCTTAGTTTTTGTAATAATTACTTTATCACGGCACCTACAGAATAATTGAGATATATATTAGATCAAATTTCAAAACAGACAAAACATCACGTACGGAATGTGAGCTCTATCCTACAGGACAATAAGTCGCAAAATGATACTACTACAGAGTTTCAATACGTTATCATACATTAGTTGAAATTATAGTACCAATTTAAATATAGATTAGGATGCATTGAAATGTCAGTTAGAATCGAAACAAGGTTTTCTTCTTCTTTATGTTGCGTTCCATGTACATTCCCAGCGACAGGTGTATTCACTCTCTTCCGAAATCTATATGAATGGCATTTCAATGACTCACTCATCTAGTGGTCCATCATAACACTGTAGATGAGGATTCGTCAACAAATATATATATATAAAATATTGCTCGTATATCATACACTAAATCTGAGTAATCCTCATCTACAGTTTGATGATGGATCACTAGATGAGTGAGTCATTGAAATAGCTTCACTCGCATAGATTTCGGATGAGAGTGAATACGCATGTCGCTGAGTGTGTACAAAGAAGATTCTCACTGACATTTCAATTATTATAATATTATTGCTGCTATAATTTCAGCTGATGTATGATAGAGTATTGCTCGTTGAAATTCTGTATCGTTGTGCGCCTTATTGTCCTGTAGGACAAAAGCTCACCTTGTGCACGTGATGTTTTGTCTATTTTGAAATTTGATCGAATATTGAGCTCACAAATTTTTTAGGAACATTGATGTAGTAATAAATTTTCACGGCAGCTACTTACACTGGCCATTACAATTTATAGTATACCGGGTGTAAATGAGTGATGGGCCACCCCTATAACTTTATAACGGGTTCTTCGATTTTATTGAAATTTTGGTGGTTTATTTCAGACATAATTTTGAATTTTTTGAAATACTAAATCAATATGTCTGACTTCCGGTTTCACTAAAAACGATATAAAAATTAAAAATTCAAATGGAAAAACCTATATGTTTTTACATATTCCAATTCTCAGGCTTCAAATACATACATTCCTTGTGTCAAATGTTATTTTTTATCGTAGATGGCTGCGACGTCATCTGAATCATAGATAATTGACTTAGAATATCGCCCAAAGTGATAATTTTTCTAAAAACTCATTTATTTGAAGTTTGTTAACGAAGTTTTTTAAATAGTAACATCCATTGGCCACCCAGAATATTGAACAGCTCTTTCAATTTCCTTCGAAATGATTAACAGATCAGTTTTCTCAATTTCTGAATATCAAAATAATTATTATTATTACTCCTATTTTTATTAACACCCTTTGCTCCTGTAACCGACCCTGTTTGCAGGGACGTCTTAAACTAGGCTGGGGCCCTTGGGCACACAAGAATTTGAGGCCCTTTTGGAAAGTAAAAAACGCGAATTATAAGTAATAACATTTGTTACTGAGTATGACCATTTATTATAGGTACCTAATCAAATACAGTATGATATCATATGTCATTAATGATATTAGAATGCTGCTGGTTTTTTGGTTACGATTATTATAACGGTTTCTTGCGGGATTTCTGTTGAGCAAAATTTTCTATTACATAGTTGATGGAATCCGTCGTTACTACGTGATAATTTAACATGATGAACAAAACTAAATTTGAATTTACTACGTTTATTATCACAAAATAATTTGAAAAATATAACACTGCGATTGCAATTTCGGTCACTAGACCATCATCGGGCAGATTGAGTAAAGAACTGAATACAGAATTATAGATTTGCGCTTACGGGTGGGAAAGAATTATTGCAGGTACCTAAATAGACAAGAGAAACATATTTCAAGAAGGGCTAATCGAGTGAATTTCTCAAATTGGTACAATATAATGTTATTAGAAAAGTCGTTATTGTTTGAATACACTAAATATAGGAGAATATATCAGGTCAATCTGGTCGTTCAGCAAGGTATCTTTTGCATTATGATTGAGTTTAAAAATTTCTAATGATTCTAAGTAAGTAAGTTTGGTTCCTTTCGGTAATTTGTGCATGATTTGAAAATTATCTATTTGTGGAAATGGGTGGTGGTTTTCACGGCAATGATTTGAAAACGTTGAATCCGTTTTATTTTTCAAAAAGGATTGTTGGTGTTCTTTAAATCTTGTCTTGAACGATCGACTAGTCTGACCTATATATACTCCTTTACATACAGGACAAATCAACTTATAAACTCCTGAACTTTCAAATTTTCCGTCGGATTCAAATCATCCTCTTTCCCATAAACATTCAACTTTTAATTCAATTATCCACAGAGCGTTTTCAATTCCATTATCCGTAACAAATTTAGCAAAAGAAAGTGCAAATTGACTTTGGAATCGGAGTGATTGCGTGAGTGATCGCTAGATGGTGTACTTCGGAAATATTATTAATTAGTACAGTAGGAATAGGCGCAGTCATCGATATAATGGCGTAGTATATGCCTTATAAATAACTTCTGATAAGATTACTGATTTGTAAAAAAAGTGTAATGTGGCCGACAAAAATGTTTTGAGAATAAATGTGTGAAAGAAATTGTCGGTCCTTCGGGGCCCCTGAGAATGGGGGCCCTGGGCACGGGCCCCGTGTGCCCTTATGGTGAAGACGGTATTGCCTGTTTGTGAAACCGGAAGACAGCCATATTAATTTGTTATGGGAAAAAATTCTAAAATATGTCTGAGATAAACCTTCCAAATTTCAATAAAATCCAAGAACCCATCAAAAAGTTATAGGAGTGGCCCATGAATCATTTCTTCTTCTTATAGCGCCGTCTCCCTGCGGAGGTTGGCGGTCCAATTGGCTATTATGACTCGAGAAACTGCACCCCTGAAGATCTCTGTAGAGGTTCGTCCAAGCCATCTCCTCAGATCCTTGAGCCATGAGTTTTGGCGTCGTCCTATTGATCGTTTCCCCTGGACCTTTCCCTCGATGACCAGTCGGAGGTTTTCGTACTTTCACCGCGCATGATGTGCCCGATGTATTGGAGTTTCCTCTCCTTGACAGTTGTCATCAGTTCTAAAGATTTGCCCATCATGACGATGTTTGTCCGTCTTGCCATCCATGATATCCGTAATACCCTTCGGTACAGGTACATCTCGAATGCATCTATACGTTTTTCCATCTCCTGGTTAAACGTCCAGCTTTCACACCCATAGAGCAGGACAGGAAAAATATAACACCGTAACAATCGTACACGGAGCTGAAGGCTCAGATCGCGAGATGTAAAAAGATTATGAATCATTTACACCTGGTATATATATATATATATTATGTGATATGATAACACGTATGGTTTACTTCTCCCTATTCGTCGGTGGCCACCTATACAATCCTGATCTGGGGGCATTCTCCTCACGCAAAAAGAATCTTTAGCTTGCAAAGAAGAGTTATACGTGTAATGGAGGGGTTAACTTACATAACATACGTGAAGGAACATTTAAACAAAATAGGAATTTCAACTATGCCTTGAAGATATATACTAGAATGCTTGATTTATATTAAGGATCATGCAGTTCAATACCCAACACACAATGAACAACACTCATATAATATTCGTCTTATTATGAACATTAACCCTGAGTTCCTGAGACTCGGGTAATCCAGATATAGCCTACAATATTTTGCTCCTAAGTTCTTCAATAACTTACCAAATAATATTAAGCAACTAGAACTTGAGGCTTTCAAAATAAAATGAGAACTTTTCTAAGTGAAAAATCTTTTTATACTGTCCAAGATTTGAAGCATAGCGATTTTTTAATATCGGCTAATTGACGTGCATAGATGTTGTGACCCATTTAATGTTTTTCTTTTTCTATTATTATTAATATATATATAATTCTTAAATACTCTGTAGTTGGAAATACCAATAAATATATATATATATATGTATATATATATATATATATATATATATATATATATATATATATATATATATATATATATATATAATATATGTATATATATATATATATATATATATATATATATACATATATATACATATATATACACATATATATATATATATAATATATATATATATATATATATATATATATATATATATATATATATATATGTATATATATATATGTATGTTCAGAAAGATTTCCGCGGTCGAAAGTATTTGAAAAACTTGGTTCTCGGGATGAACCGCGTAACAGATTTGAAAAATCTCGACGTTTCGGCTCCTTTTGCGAAAGTTGACTCTGAAGAGTAGGCAGGTTGAGACTTCAGAGTTGACAGGAAGCAGTACGGTTGGTGGAGTAGGCAGTTTGAGACCACGCAATCGTATTATTTCCGATTCCTCCTAATTCGATTCGTGGAGTAGGCAGATTGAGGCCACGTATCTGAATTATTTTTCCTTGTAATTCTCCTGAAGATGGCTTCGCAAAAGGAGCCGAAACGTCGAGATTTTCCAAATCTTTTACGCGGTTCATCCCGAGAACCAAGTTTTTCATATATATGTATATATATATATATATATATATATATATATATATATATATATATATATATGTATATATATATATATATATATATATATATATATATATATATATATATATATATATATACAGTGCTTTCATGATGAAAGGAACAAATTCATTAAAAAATTAGGTTTCTATTTCATGTTAAAATCCTCGGACAGGTCGATTAGTATTTTTTATTTGGGCATTTTTCGCAATAAAAATTTTGTATACAGGGTGTCTCATTCAAGAGCTATGGCTTTGTCATTAGTTTTTTTAAAGGTAATACCCTGTATATTATTTCACTTTACAATTCTACGATAAATTCTTATCACTTTTTGTGAACATACCATATGCCTCAACTCGATGGATTGCCAGAAACGGAGATAGTGGGTAATGAGAGGTACGATATGAAAACACACAAATGTAATTACTAATTTAATTTTTACATATGTTCAATCTGTTGTCCGTTTACTTCGAGACATTTTTGAAGTCGATTCAATGTTTCCCGTTGCACATTTTCAATTACTTCTGGACTGATAAGTCTTATTTCCTGCCTGATTCTCTCTTTTAGATCATCATTCTTATTTTGTCTATTCAATTATACTTTCGACTTCAACTATCCCCATAAGAAAAAATCCAATGGGTTATGTCCGGTGATCTTGGCGGCCACTCAATCGGACCTCTCCGTCCTATCCATCTGTTGGGAAAAGTTGCATCAAGAAATTGTCGAACAGCGATTGAATAGTGAGGAGGTGCCCCATCTTGTTGAAACCATATCTCGTTATTAGGTATGTCAGGATCTTGTGGGTTAGGAAACAAAACAGCTAAAGCCGGAATGAGTTCGAACTGGAGAAAGTTCAAGTAGTCCTCTCCGTTTAGTGTTCCTTCAAAAAAATAGGGACCAACTATACGATTTCGAACAATCGCTGCCCATGTATTAATTTTTTGAGGCCGCTGTGTGTGGCATTCTTGCATCCAATGAGGATTCTCGGTCGCCCAATACCTACAGTTTTGTCTGTTGACGTGGCCATTTAAAGTAAAATTATGTTTGTAATGAAATTTAGATGTTGATTATGAATTTCAAGAATCTGCTCACAAAACTGTACTCTGCGGTCAAAATCGTCTTCTAATAATTCATGTACCAGCTTAATTTTATAGGGATGATACTTATTTACCTTAAGTATTTTATGCACGGACCCTACTGATAAATTGAAATTATTGGAAATTGTAGTAATGGATGTATGAGGGTTATCTTGGGTTTCTAGTAGAACGTTCAGCACTGTTTCTTCAGATACTCTCGGTGGTCTTCCTTTACGTAAATCTCTAACGTGGCCGTATCTCCTGAATTTTGATTCAATTTTGCTGACTGTCGATCTAGTAATTGGCGGACGATCAGGATGATTTTCATTGAATAGATTGCAGACTTCTTCTTGTGAACGCACCCTATCTCCAAAACCAATCATCATAAGTACTTCAATACGTTCTCTCTCAAGTAATTGCATTTTCTTAAACAATGAAGTAGTGTAGTGCCTGGAGCGTTAAAAACGTGAAAACTGCGGACTATACAGCACCAGTGAATGAATTCAGATGGTACATGTGAAATTTAATTCTTCAGATGTAATTACATGTTTTACCTAAATTTTTTTTTGTACTTTTAATCCACATTTTAAATCTCCAGGTGCTCCACTATCTCCGTTATAATCTGGGAATCCATCAAGTTGAGGCATATGGTATGTTCACAAAAAGTGATAAGAATTTATCGTAGAATTGTAAAGTGAAATAATATACAGGGTATTACCTTTAAAAAAACTAATGACAAAGCCATAGCTCTTGAATGAGACACCCTTTATACAAAATTTTTATTGCATATATTGCCCAAATAAAAATACTAATCGACCTGTCCGAGGGTTTTAACATGAAATAGAAACCTAATTTTTTTATTGAATTTGTTCCTTTCATCATGAAAGCACTGTATATATATATTATATATATATAAATATATATATATATATATATATATATATATATATATATATATATATATTTGACCAGAAGAGGTGTTGGCCTAGATGCCAGCAAGAAGAGGGCAGGAAATATTATCTCGAAATGAACCAAGAAATACAAGCTCGCCCACTTCGAAGGTTTCCTGAATCAATTTCCCTTCCACTCTGTAATAAATAGCAAATACAGTATACCTATATCATCCAGAATATCATCTAAAACACAGTGTATTAATTTTCCAGGCTATTTATTTTAATATTCCATTTATACGTCACATGAAATCAGTTTTTTCTTCTCTCGGGCAAAAATGAACAACTACAAGAGATACAGATTGTGATAAGTCGGAAATTTCTCTCAAAATCATTGGAAATTTTACAAAAAGTAGAAACTCTGTTGATTAGATCTCAATATATGAACTTCAAGGGGTGATGAATAAACTCATACCTCGACTCATACAATTTACCTAACGAAAGTCGCTTTTAAATAAAAAGGACAATAGAAAGAAAGAGACAATAGAGACAAGAAAGACACAATAGATAGAAAGATCTAAAAAGACTTCAAAATATTTTCATACTTTTGATGTTTTTTTACCGACGAGACTTTATTGATTCTTTTTCCTAATTCACATCTCTAAAATTATTGAAATCAAAATCAATGACACAAAGACTGTCCAAAACATATGAAAAAGAAAACTTTCATTAACTTTGCATAAGAAGGATATCGATGCTTAACTAGAAAGTAAAATTCTCTTATAATTCAGAAGTAAATTGTCGATAATCGATAACAAAAAGCTACTCACACATCTCTCGCTTGTTACAGCATCCTCTCACATTCGCCGACCGTTTCCATTCACCATTCAACGTTGCATTTTCTATTCTGCTCAATTAAGGAATTGAAAATTAACTGTGACCCGAATGGCAATACATACTTTATAATTAACGGTTAAAACTGAAGCTGCAACGGAAGAACTTTCGAATCAGAGATGTTTCATTATTCTGCGTAAACAAGAAAATATCTGAAGATTAAGAGAAATTCGCAGAAAATTAGTACAGTAATCCTGATGACAAAAATATAACTTAATGTTAAAGTGCCTTAACGCTACCATAATTTGTTTGCAAACATTAATCTTATTGCTCCTCATTTCTACATTTTCATTCCAACTCAAACCATTTTTACTATGAACTTTTGATTCGAATTTTCTGAGTAATGATATAATATAATAATGTATATATATATATATATATATATATATATATATATATATATATATATATATATATATATATATATATATATATATATATATATATATATATATATATATATATATATATATACATATATATATATATATATATACATACATATATATATATATATATATATATATATATATATATATATATATATATATATATATATATATATAAATATATGTGCTTGTTGAATCTCAAAAAACTCGATTTTATTAAAAAGTTGACGTTTCGCCACGACATTCGTGGCTTTATCAAAACTTTTTAAAAAAATCGATATTTTTGAGATTCAACCAGCCTGTTATTGCTAATAATTATCAAGAGATTAAAAATAGATCACAGGCAACAACAATTCGAATAAATAATTATATATATAAATATATATATATATATATATATATATATATATATATATATATATATATATATATATATATATATATATATATATATATATATATATATATATATATATATATATATATATATATATATATATATATATATATATATATATATATATATATATATATAGGGTGAACCACCAGGAACGAAAAAAAAAGACGATAGCAAATTCGCCATGAATTTGTGTTGGAAAAAGAGATCGAGAATGCACCCTCAATTTTTTTGTATCTCCTATAGTTAAAGGGATACCCCATACAAACATCGAAATTTACCCACCCTGTACAGGGTGGCATATTCATATTAAGATCTCTTAACTATAAGTCATTAGTAACCGAGTCAATATAAATTACTGATGTTTGCACAATTGAATCGGTGATTGTTGAAAGGGTCCAAAAATGAAAGTTTTGAGTAAATTGAAAAAATATGTTTAAAAGTTATTTATTTCATTTCATTGATACATGCAGTCAGCGAAATAAAAGTAAATAGGCGAGGAATCATTTATCTACAGAGAAATTATTATTATTTCCAATTGTTGTATTTTTTATTATTTTTTTAAAGCAAGGACTTAGTTCCATTCAACAATCAGTAAAACAAAATTAAGTAGTTATGATTAAACTAATATACTTTATTGGAGAAATAACACATAGAAATGAACAATAATTCTCACAAACATACCAAATGATAAACAAGTACCTACTTATGAAGCAAAAACACGACAAATTATTCATCTTCAACCTCTTATTTAGAGTTGAATGGAACTAAGTCCGCGACTTAGTACCTTTCAACTCGTATTATTAGTGCTCCCTAGAATGGGACTTGATTCCTTTCAACACCAAACGGTCGGGGATATAATTTGGTATAGAAACCCATATCAAATACAATTTCAATGAAAAATGGACTTAGTACCCTTTCAACAATCACCGATTCAATTATAAACGTATTGATAGTGATTCTCATTGCCACTCTCATATAAATTAATAATAAACTTGAAAGGAATATGATCAGTCCAATATAAGTAATTACTTTGTAAGTTATGACCTTCTTTCGGAATACACCTATCATTGTAAAACTTTTTGCAAATTAATTGGGAGTTCTTACGTAGCGTTTATTGTGAAAAATTGCTAAAGAAGCACAAAAAAAGTTATTCTAACTTTAATTACTCTAACGTTTTCTCTTTTCTGACCCTTTTCTGCGAGAAAGGTAAACTATCCTGAAACTTCAACTAACTATTATTAAAGTCATCCCTACTACATGAATCCAAAGTTAATCACCAAGAAGGATTTTAATTAATAAGTGGCATTAATGCATTGGTTTTGATATTACTCTTTGCTCTATCGTAGGTACCATATACCCAATATAATTTGATAATTTGTTCATATAATTCTCATAACAAAATAATATCGTAATTACAATTATTAGCAAAATTCAAACAAATTACAGCATCATGAATTTATTATATTCAAAAGTTTATTCTAAGCGTTAAGTTGCATACTATACTTCACAAATGAATTTCAATAAATGCTGCTCTTTGGGAAAATGTATCCAATGCAATGTTGATCAAGAATTTTCATTATGGATTCGTGAAGACAAAACGATAAACAACAGTTGACCATTAATTATAATGCAAATTAACCCATGTATAATGCATTATGTTACGATAACGCAAGTATTACTATTCACCTATTGTACATGAAGAATATGTTTACAATTCTGTTATTTGTATATCTACAGTTGGCACTCACCAGTGGAATAATAAATAATATGATGCGATGTTTCATCGTCATCATCGGAATTGTACAAGTACAAGGCTTAATGAGCATTACCTATTCTTAACAATAGCTCTATTTAAAGTAATATTTTCTAAAGTTCATTTTGGAAAGTAATTTTGATATGAATAATTGAATAAATAAGGAAAACTGAATAATTTTTCTAATCGAAATGTGAGAGCAATGACTAAAAATTTGGTATGATTTTGTCTAAGGCATTTACCAAAATTGAAATATCGGGAGAAAAATTGTGTCCGTCTAATTCATAATTGATGAGAGTTAGAGAAAAACATCGAAATAACAATTACAGAGCATCCAAGATCAAATAATTATGGCCCTTGACATATTTCTACTTAGCTTACACTCTTACAGTAATTTAATTTTTGAAATTGTATTGTGTAGAATGAGAACTCTCAACGTTTAATTATAAAGAAATAGATTTTTCTGAATTGTCGAAGGAAAAATTATATTAATTTAAGTAATTTTTTAATTTCTAGGTTCATATCGGAGCTAATGAAGAGATATTTCTGTACCTACCTACTTAATATTTGTGTAAGTATTTTCTAGATTCAATAACTAATAGTTTGGCGGAAAACTTAATCTTAATATTAGTAATTTTACATCGAATGTAACATAGAAAAGAAGGAAAGACAGCAAGATTTACCTAAGCTTTCTTGGTTGCTGAAGGAATCGTAGTTTCTTTAATTGTATTATTCTTTTATAACGTGAAGACGATACTCACTAATAATAATCTTCTGCCGCTCTACTGGAAATGAGTCTTATTCAAGGGATAAAAAACATTTATTTTCTAATTTCCGTAATAGCTAATATTTTACTTATAATAGATGAGTTAAAGTGAATACATTAGTGAGTATAACTTTCACTTTATGTTTAAACTAAATTTGATCAAAAAAATCGAGGAAATATTTTAGATATGTATATATATTATCATATTATATATTATTATATTATATATTATACAAATGTTTTTATGCTATGGAACTGTACCAAGTTCAACAAGGTAATCAACAATTTTCTAATAAAATAAATAACAAATTTAAAATATCCTGCGAAACTTATTGAAACCATATTTTACTAACATGAAGTTCAGAGGCGTAATCGTAATTTCTAATAATGAATAGGGCGTCCGTTCAAAATATATTTGCTTTAGCGTGTATATTTACTTTCTGCTCAACAAAAAATGCAATTTTATCACTTATTACTTATTATATATATATATATATATATATATATATATATATATATATATATATATATATATATATGTTAATTTTCAGGTTCTCGCGGAGATAATCTGGTTAGTTTTCGCGAATGGGCTTCGTCTTCGTTGAAGTCTGCTCGACGTTTCGGCAAAATCACATTTGCCATCTTCAGGTAGCTCTTCTTGGTCGGAATGAATACACTGAACTGTATACATTAAGACCAAGAAGATCTACCTAAAGAGGGCAAATGTGATTTTGCCGAAACGTCGAGCAGACTTCAACGAAGACGAAGCCCATACGCGGATACAAACCCGGGGATATATATATATATATATATATATTTATATATATATATATATATTATATATATATATATATATATATATATATATATATATATATTTATATGTATATATATATATATATATATATATATATATATAATCAAATTATGAAAAACATACTTGTCGACCATGGTCAATTTCATACATTACATAAAGTGAACAAGGAAAATTCTTTAATAATTTAAAAAATTATCAAACAACTTTCCAAGGAAGCTGGTTATACGTATTCCGCAACGCAAAATCTGCATTCACAATCGAACGGTGAATTATAGAAACTGTCAAGTCACCCCGACTCAAAATCTGCATACAGCTGTTTCGATCTTATTAGATCTCATCAGTGCAGCTTATTTGACTCGGAGTGAATTAACAAATTTCTAATTGTTCCCCAATACAAATCGTGGTCAGTAACACTGTTTGGATAACAATCCAGAGCGCCATCCCACCAAAGATATTGGGAAACAACAATTCACCGCTTAGACTGAAAATGCAGAAATTCGTCGCTTTATACCTACGAATGGTCCAACGTCTCCAAGTTCAAATACTTAAGTACGTCCTTTAGGATGATTTATATCTTGATAAAATATCCAAATTTGAAGAATGCAGAGAGTTAATTCGAAAGTTACGACTTAAATATGTTGACAGAAACTACAGGAATGTGTTGACTGAATAAGAACACAGTACTTTTCACAATGTTGAAAAAAAAACAATACAAAATAAGTACCATACCACAGCACCATTATACTTATAAACATAGAGATGGGCTTTATTCAAACCTCAAACAATGAAGAAGATGTTGCATTAGAGGAAAATATATGCGTTTCACAGAGTGGTATGAAATTATCTGCCATATACACCAAAAATCAATCCAAATTATATGCATGAGGCCGACGCAGAACCTTCAAGCTAGGCGTATAGATCCGTAATTTTCAATATTCAATATTCAAACCGCAACATATTTCAAGTAGTACGAAAAAATTGTTTTTTTCATTTCTCAGCTGTTTTTTTGTACAACTCAAATTCCTCTAGTTATAAATGACAAAAAAAGATCTGGATGTGCTTCATCATTCTCGGCATTCAATCAAGAGTTCATAGACACCCATGTAGCTATGGTTCATGTTATACTTCCCTTTGTCTAGTTGCATAACATTCCTCACGAAGTGATTCGTCCCTTGGTCAATTTTCAACGGTGCGTTTGACCAAGATGGTGCCACTTTAGGTGAGCATAATATACAAGGAACCTATATGGCCAAGTTTTAAGGCTTGTGTCCTGACAAAATACACATCATTTCCATGAAAAGCCACTATACATGTAAGTTCTTGGACCCCCAATAACCTAGCAGAACTATTTCGGAAATTTTTGTTTCTGATTGTGCCATAATTTGTCGCTAATTTATCACCATAATGAAAAATTTGTCGCTTTGCATTTTTTAAGAAAAGACCTGTCGTTTTGCTATGTTCATATCAAGCTATTAAAACCACTCCGTATCTATCAAGTTTTGAAAAAATGTAATACCGCCATATTTTGTCGCTAATTTATTACCATAATAAAAAATTTGTTGCCCGTCTTTTTCTTTAAACCTGTAGTTCTGCTAGGTTCATATAATGCTACCAGAACCACTCCGTATTATTGGGGCTAATGCCGACCGCCGTGGCCTGCAAAGCGACCAAGAGCACCAATTTTCGTCCAACTAGAGGCCATGCCCGATCTAATATTACTGGAAAACTCAATAATAAAGTGTCATCATTCTGAGGCATTTCGTCCAAAACAGGAAAAAAGTGATTTTTGTAGTTTTTTCCGAAAACACCTAAGCTGGAAGTAGAAGTTCGATATGAAATTTAATGCTACTCTTCGTATTTGCACAAAATATTCGATACATTTAATAACAGCATATATATATACCTAACATTGACACTAATATAAGTTTATCAGATCACCCTAGGCGAATTAGGTATTGTCAGTAGCTCGACAACGGATCAAGAAATTATGATCCGCTAAAGCTAAACAAATCCTTATTGTCCGAAATAAAATGGTTTCCTTTTTCTACTACTACAATTAAATGCAAGCTTAAAAAATTATTAGAATGATTTTTCTAGGTTACGAATAATGGACCCGATTGTTTTAATTCAACCGTACATTCAGAAAATCGAGGAAACAACACTTTGTATTTATACAGAAATATTATGACAATAAACTCCAGCTTATTTATTTTTTAGGAAGCTTCAATTAAGAGTACCTACGTGGCAAAATAATGCTGTAACTGGCCTTGCAGTTAGAAGTTAATGAAAGTCACTTGAGTTGGTTATTTTGAGTGTTCATGTAAGTATAATTTATAATCATTCAATAAAATATTTTTTTCAGTAATTATTAATAAGCATCATATACCTGATAAGATTATCTGCTCCACAGAATCGTCCACAAGGCGCAAAATCAATAAAGGACTATCAAATATAAGCTACTCTTTATGTGTATAATCCGTTAATAAAAAAAGGTTAGACCTTTTATGTTGAAGGCTGCAAAATTGTACGACTGCTTAATAATTTGTGATATCTAAAACCGTAAATTCAATCATAATGCCATACTATAAATATTTATCCCGCTAAAGGAATATTCAGCAATATAGATCTACCTGACCTATCTGCAAGCTGGTTGAGGATATGCATTCCTGAATTCTTGACATAGTTCCACACCTTTCCGGTCTCCAACATATCTGTATTTCTTGGAACGAACATTGAAGATAAGAACGATGAAATTACTTAGCATTTCTGTCTCGAAACTTACTGTGACAAGAATAATTTCCGATGTAGGGTACATCGAGTCACTAAACAGTTTGAAATTAGTATTTTGTGTAGTTACCTGAGCCAATCGTTTGTTCACTGAAACTATGACATAGTTTAGTTTCAATTCAACTTTGTAGGCTTGCCTTTAGGTGTCACACATCATAAACCCAACTTAATACTCATACAACTACAATTTGAGTAATATTCTAGGTACTTAGGTCAGAATGAATATTAAGCACAATTAGCTGAACCGTGAAAATAAATGGACCTGACGATTATATATATATATATATATATATATATATATATATATATATATATATATATATATATATATATATATATATATATATATATATATATATATATATATATATATATATATATATATATATATATATATATATATATATATATATATATATATATATATATATATATATATATATATATATATATATATACATATATATATATATATATATATATATATATATATATATATATTATATATATATATATATATATATATATATATATATATATATATATATATATATATATATATTAAATACTTTTTCTAGTCGGTTATTGCATGTCTTAGTCGAATTTATACCTATGCCATTATTAGGACTTTTCTCTTATGGTATTTCACAAGTAGAAATTAAAAAAAAGAACATGTTCTATTTAAACATGTACTTTACGTTTCGAGAGTGTTTTCCCAAAGAGAAAAATTCTATACTCATACTATATACCAAATATATATTTATATATTTATATATTAAAATTTATATATATATATATATATATATATATATATATATATATATAAATAAATATATATATAGATATATATATATTTAGTGATGATGGCATTTATAAGTTTCTCTCACTGACTTTGTTCTGAACATGTGCTCTTTTGTTGTTAACGTCAAGATTAAATTTGTTTTGAGATCTTTGCATACAATCTCATGGACACTGTAAGTTAATTGTTGTTTTTCCACTATCTGTCCTAGTTCATTTTGTAATAATTTTGTAGCATTCCCTGATGATGACAATAAACATTGTCGAAATATTGGAAAAAGTGTTATAAGAGTATACTTCCTGCATGCTGCGTACCCAACGAGTTTTCTCCTAGCTTTATATAATATATATATATATATATATATATATATATATATATATATATATATATATATATATATATATATATATATATATATATATATATATATACTTAATGATTGATATCTATGATGGTCGCCAATTAAAAGGTTTCAATTTCTAAGGGAATCGGCCTAGTTTACACCAATGATACTCTGTTTATCTTTGCCAAGCTTTCGGATTTATTTTAATCCTTCTTCAGGGCGTTGAAATATTGAGGTTTAGGTGTTATTACATTTGTCAACATTGAAACTTCTAAGCAAACGCTGCATGTAAACAAATTCACTTAACAATCAAAACTTGAACAATTGAAACTTCGCATCAACACAACAACTATCAAAACAGTGGTTTATACCTGAATTAAAATTTTCTACAACAAAATGAAATCTGATAAAATGAATCATGTATTATAATATAATTTCAATGACCGTACACAGAATTCTTATATATATATATATATATATATATATATATATATATATATATAAATATATATATATATATATATATATATATATATATATATATATATAGGTATCAGCGAGGGTATCAGACATCAAATAAATTTCGAGAATCGTGACATAGGGGGCCTGAAACATATTTATAATATATAACATGTCTACAAATTACTTTGATGGATAGGTTTTTTATGTTTTCACAGAAACTTCTGATTTGTGGAAGTGTTGAAAGCATATAAGGTATCTTGATCATTAATATCTTGAATCAGTACCGATATAAAGTCACTATGTTGATTTAATTTACCTAACTACTCGATAGATTTTCATAATAGGTACCTATATAATACGTACCTACAGGTTTATTTTAATTCTTGTTCTACCAATAATTATTTACGTAAATAGTTATTATCTCGGGTAAGTATTATGCATTAAGGAAATAATATTATAATAACTTCATGTGAATGTCAAAAACATAGGAATCATCGGTTCTTGTTATGAATAAGTCTAAGAAATATAACGATTAATTATTATTATTCATATTTTGATAGATTCATATTTGAATGATACGAGAAAATTTTAAAAATTAATTATCTTGATGTGTAAAATAAAAGAAATATGATCTAAGTACATGAATCCTTCACGTGACTCTCTGTATCTTTAACCCCCTGACACCTCGACATATTCACCTTCAAAGACACACAGCAAACTATTCTAGTCCAACATGTGATTCTTATATTTCATTCAACTAATAAAGTAAGTAAGTATGTTAAATTTTCTCGAAATTTGTCTACTATTTTACCTCATTCAACACTCTACATGCCTGTATATTCTCGTAAAGCGCCAGAGTATGTCGTGCTCGACTCGGTGCACGATATTTTCTCGTCCGACAATATGTAGGTAAATGAATATACGAGGGCAATTCAGAAACTAACCTCCGGTTGATTGAAAAAAATACACCAAGTTAAGTAAAAATATTTTAATATATACATCTTACTACATCTTTGCACTATTTTTCGACATAGTCTCCATAACGATTGAGGCACTTATCGTATCTCTTCACAAGCTTTGAAATTCCTTCTGCATAAAAATCACCCGCTTGTGCCTTGAGCCAGCCTGTGACCGCATCTTTGAGCTCTTCGTCGTCATCAAACCGCTGGGACCCGAGCCATTTCTTCATATGCATGAAGAGGTGATAATCGCTTGGCGCCAGATCTGGGCTGTAAGGTGGATGGTTGAAAACGTCCCACTTGAAGGACTCAAGAAGGGCTGTTGTTCTGCGAGCAGAGTGAGGACGGGCGTTATCGTGCAAAAAAACGATACCGGAAGTCAGCATACCACGGCGTTTGTTCTGTATAGCTCGTCGTAATGTTTTTAGTGTTTCACAGTACACGTCTTGATTAATGGTCGTCCCACGTTCCATGAATTCAACCAACAACACCCCTTTGGCATCCCAAAACACCGTTACCATCAGTTTTCTGGCAGAAAAATCTTGCCGGGCTTTTTTTGGTTTGGTAGGCGAATCTGAATGTGCCCACATCTTTGATTGTTTTTTTGTCTCAGGGTTCACGTACTTAATCCAGGTTTCGTCACCGGTCACGATTCTGTTTAACAATGGTTCTCCTTCGTCCTCATAACGTGACAGAAAGTCTAATGCAGAGGTCATTCTTTGAGTTTTGTGGTGGTCGGTAAGAATTTTGGGCACCCATCGTGCACAGAACTTACGGTAACCCAATCTTGCTGTCACTATCTCGTACTTAAGAGTCTTAGAAATCTGTGGAAAATCAGTAGACATCTCCGCCATTGTGAAACGTCGATTTTCTCGAACTTCTGCATCAACTGTCTGACCTAGTTCGTCAGTCACCGAGGATGGTCTACCACTCCTCTCTTCATCATGAACGTTTTCTCGTCCACTTTTAAATAAACGTACCCATTCACGGACAACTCCTTCACTCATAACTTTTGGTCCGTACACGGCACAAAGCTCACGATGAATAGCTGCTGCAGAGTATCCTTTGGCTGTAAAAAACCTTATAACAGCACGCACTTCACATTTGGCGGGATTTTCTATTGCAGCACACATTTCAAACTGCCACAAAAACTAAACTAGCGCAGGTACGATGTTCACTCGACTACGGCTTGATGCCGACTGACCTGCTGAGCGTGTGAATGCACAGATGGCGCGCTACTCCCCCCACTACCCGCACTGTGACCAATCGGAGGTTAGTTTCTGAATTGCCCTCGTAATTTGTTGAAAAAATACCGATACTCAAATGAACGGCACATAAAAATGGCTAACAATTTACTTTAATTGATAAACAAAAACGACATAGATCATTATTTGACAAAATTCACGACGCACTTTCAGAAAATCTGACAGAATAATTTATTCCAAAAATACCATAAAATAAGATTACATAAAATTAACGTTAATACAATCTGCTTCAACAACAATTCAAGTTCATTATTAGTAAACATTAAATACAAATTTGACATAACTGATAAAAGTTTCGATAAAAGTGAAGTTTATTGCAGGTAATATAAAACATTCTATATAGGACCCACTGGACTAGACGTTATACCAGGAAAAAAATGGAACAACCGAGGAAACAACATGAAAAATTTGATATCTTGCACTTAACTAAGTACCACTAGTTTTCCGACCATTTATTACACCAGTGTTTCTGAACCAGTTATCCGAGGACGATGGGTTATCCTCGGCGGCACTAAAAATGGTCTGCGAAGTTTTGCATAAATTCGAGCATAAACTATCTGTTCACACGTAACTAAAACTTTATGAAAAACATTATTCAGATTTATTGAATCCAAGTTCAGTGAATGATTAACCAGTAAGGAAAGCCTATTCAATGAAACCATGACAACAAAATAAATAATCAACTGATCCCTTCTATTGGGATCTGACATGGAGGTGGAGCTTAGGTGATAATGTCAAAACATGGCGTCTCAAAACCAACTTTCATCACGAATTATATGAGAGATTTGAAAGTTTTTTGAGTTTTTCCTTTAACAATGTTAGTTTCGAGCGAAAGTGTGAAGCTTTATGTAGGTGAAAATTTACTCCAGCGAAAATATAGGCTGGAAAGATCCAAATTCATGAAACAATGTGGAAAAAATGAAGAGAATTCGAGGCCTGATATCGTGAACTTTACTACTTTTTGCTATTTTGATTTGATTTAATTTGAAGTGTAAAATACCTAGTCTAAATCAACTGTATTTGTTTAAGTGATATGAAACTATTCATTCGAGCTTTTTTATGCAGGAAGTTTATAATCGGCCAGATAGGTATGATGGGCAATTATCAATAAACATATTTCAAAACTTTTTATTGATGATTCTTTATCACACTCTGAAGATTAATTATTTTTGAAGAACCTTGGGCAAAATATATTCGAAATTTCACGAAAAACATTTATTTAGTAGTATACATGAATTCAATGAGAAATAAGAATGTTTCATACAATCAAATTACTTCTGCCAGTAGACCATGAACAGCGAAAAGAATTCACCAATTGGATCCTTGAGCAACCTGCTGATTTTGCAAACAAAATCATCTTCAGTGATGAGGCCCATTTTCACCTCAATGGCTCCGTTAATAGGCAAAACTGTTTCATTTGGGGCTGAGAAAATCCACAAAGATTCATCAGAAAGCAATGCATCCACAACGGGTCACTGTATGGTGTACATTGTGGTCTGGAGGAATAATTTTTCCATTTTTCTTCGAAAACGAAGAAGGTAATGCAGTAACGTTGGATGGCGAAGGTTATCGTGCTATGATAACACAGTTTCTGGTGCCTCATTTGCAGGGCCGGCCTAAGGCGAAAATTGCAAGTGTGCTAGACTCAATTTTTATGCCCCTGCCGGGGGGTTTGGGAAGTATGGAATTTTTTGAAATTTAAGGTCCAAAAACACAGTTTTTGTGCACTTTTGCGCCTTGTCGAACATTAAATTTATGTATGACAATTTGATTCATTATTGATTGACTTGATATGTTCAGTACTCCTACTTGTAATATAACCACTATTATGTCAAATAAACTAATGAAAGCTTAACTCTAGGTAACGTTGCAATGATTTTTATGCTTATACTGCAATTACTAGCTAATGCGGGAATCACCGTCCACCGGACCTAAGATAAATTTCCATATGTCATGGGTAAAAGAAAATAAAGCAACAGAACCATACTAACATAGTGAACCAATAATAACAGTGTTTATTAATGGCGCAAACAACAACAAAATTATTAACTATTAGGATAGTACATAGTCTCTTTTATTATACATTTTATACAAGGGCTTTTCTTGCTTTCATTTCGGAGACAGAATTTACTATCTTAATTTTAGACGCCAATTGGCTAGAAAAGCAAAGCCTGGGGAGGGGGAGGGAGGCAGGAAGATGAGTCACAACACTTTCCTCGTCCCGCCACGAGACGACTGTTCTACTGACCTTAGACCCTGGTCAAGGGCATCAGACTTACTGTATTTCAGAACTCATTGGGGGTAGCCGGGTAGATCTTCGGTTTTACATTGAATTTTAACTGTAATAGTTTTAAGACAAAATTCCTTCTATAGTCGGCGGTAAATCATTGGAAGCTTGGGATTTTTAGCTGTGTGAATTAATTTTTCAATCCACAAACTGGCAACCACGCTGGGCGATGGGTGTAGAGGGGAGTGTACAGCTGTTTAGGGTCCAAGCTTTCAATGATATGCCGGCGAGTATAGTTTAAATATTTCTGCCCAATATTTAAATCAGTTTCTAAACATTTGCCAAATTTATTTTTTTTTTTTTTTACAAAAATTGGTCAATTTAATGCCCCTCCAAAAGGCTTGAGTGTGCGGCTGCATACTTCGCACACCCCTTAGGCCGGCCCTGCTCATTTGAAAGCTATTGACGACATGTGGTTTCAGCAGGACGGTGCCAGATGTCATACCGCCCGTGAAACATCGACGATCTTGTACGTGTTTGCTCCTGGTCGTGTCATTTTCCGATTTGGTGACCAGAATTGGCCTCCACGCACTTGCAGTTTAACGCCTTTAGACTTCTAACTGTAGGGTTATCTGAATTTCGAGGTCGCCTTATAGAGCATTTGACTTCGGCGATTCATTAAAGCAAGTTAAGCGAAAAAATATAATCTAGTTGAAAATTTATGACATATTGTTTACATAATAAACATCATATATGGCAGCATTTTCATTGCCAATCAAAAGAAAAAAATACTGGTAAATGGGCAAAATGCAAAACCTGTGTGTGTTTGGAAATAATTTCAAAACGACACCTCCAATGACATGGTGGAAGTCTGTAAGTTTGATTGAGTCAGAAAAGTACTTTGACTGGGCCAAGCTCCAAGAAGGATTTCTGGATATGTGCAGCAAGCATTTGATAGCAGTTCCAGCCTCAGCAGGCCTTGAACGGATTTTTTCGACTTTTGGATTCGTTCATGGCAAACTAAGGAATAAGCTGGGGAATGAAAAAGCTGGCAAACTAACGTTTTTGTTTAGGCACTTTAACCAGAATACTAAAGAAAAAGCCTGGGAAACAGAGACAACAAAAGCATCTGGATCTGATGCAACCTTTAGTATTGGATCTGCTGTTTTAGATACAGATTCTGAAGCAGAAGATGATATGCCACTGGCTACATTATTACATTAATTAAAGTTCTTGTATTTTTACTTGTTATATCCATACGAATTTAGTGTATTTAGTTTTTTTTTTTAAACGAGGACATTTGCTGATGATTGAGGATTTGTTTTGATGATTTAAGCTTTATTTGTTCAAGTAATTAATTAAATAAAAATATAACATAAAAAACGTTGTTTTCTTGCTTTATTAAAATGTATTTTGATTTTTGATATTATATTAAACATTTAATTTTAAATCTAAATGTGTTTTTATTCAAAAAGTTTGAAAATATCAAAAAAGTTTATTTATATCCATTTTCTTGATATATATCCGATATACTTATATCCTTAATATCCGATATTTTGATATTTTCAATAAATATCATGATATTTACGAACCCTGCCAGCAAAGCCGTGAAGGCCATTTACAAGATATTTTGTTTAATAGATAATTCCCAAATGTATATTTTCTGAATCAATAAATATTTCAATAATTTGCTACAGAAAACCATGTTTTATTGAACACTGAAATCTTGAGCTCTTATTGAAACACCCTTTAATATACTTACACTTGTGATTGTGTTTATGATTTGAAACGTATGAAGTAAGCAAAGAACGTTTTCCTATCTCGAATTTCAAAAATCTTTCAACTGGTATCCTTCTTATCAATAGGTCGATAATACAAACAAAGTAAATGAGTTGGATGCCAAGTCGGATGGATATATCCAGCAAGTAGATTGAAGGTGTTGGTTACGTATATTGAATATTAATATTCGAGCTGAATGTTCGGATGACACTTCCTGTACTAAACTCAGCACTAAACCGGACCGCCATAGATATTACACGAGGAGACAATTCTTTTATTTAAACCCTTCCGACAGCCAGTCTGTGAATCGGACTTAATATTTCATTGAAGGAGCATGTTGCAACGTCCAGGGGTCAAGGTATCTTCAAAACAAAAATACATTCACTCTCGCATTCACTACGAGTCCAATCCAGTCCAGTGATTCTCAACATCTTTGAGAACGTGGTACAAGCTTGGTGGTGATAATATAATAACCTATATAACAATTATATCATACTTAATAACAATAATAATAATATATATATATATATATATATATATATAAATATATATACATATATATATATATATATATATATATATATATATATATATATAATTAATACTTTAATAATTAATACAAGGAGTATTGCCGTAACTTCTAACTTATAAAAGGTTATATTGGGCACTCGGCAAAAGGAGGCTAGATTTAAATCAAACAACCATTGGTCATGAACATCTATATTTCGGTCCTTAGTTTGGGACCTTCATCAGGATGCTGGAAGTCAAAGAACTCACATATTATATATTCAAAAGCCAAAGCGTACTGGTAATTTTGGCAATGGTAAATCGAGTAGCTCCAAATTAAAACAATTAGGTGAGGCCCAGGCCATTTTGGGGGGGACGATCCCCCGGTTCCCCCCCTCTGGATCCGCGCCTGATATATATATATATATATATATATATATATATATATATATATATATATATATATATATATATATATATATATATATTCAACTGCGCAAACTCTTCAAGAAAGAATATATCTTGTAAAGTGCTATAGCATTGGAGCTGTTTCGTACAAGTACGCAATTGATTTATTTAATGAAAAAAACTCGAATTTACTAGTTACGAGGAATGGATTGAAAAAATTAGTAAGGAAATTAGATACTCACTAGAACCTTATTACATTTCCCAACTTAGTGCAAAAATTCATAGGGTTTCACATGAAATTGAATTTAAAATGAAACAGGTTTTGAAAACCTTGAATTTTATGTCATTTCTTGAGGTTTTTGAACAAGCAAAACTTTTTATCAATTTTTTTTTAAATCAATTTTTCGATAATACCGAGATTAAAAAAGTTTTTTTTCCTCTTAGGCACTTCATCCTTGAAAACGCTGTATATACATCTCGATATACATTCATATAATTTTATAATATATATATATATATATATATATATATATATATATATATATATATATATATATATATATATATATATATATATATATATATACGAGGATATACTGTTAAATTCTTAGCCTACTATAGAACCAAACAAAATTTCAATGTCAAAATATTTTATTACTCAACATATTCTCCTCTTAATTGTATACATTTATTAGAGCGAACCTGCAACGTCTCTAGACCTTTCAAAAAAATGTTTCTTCTTCCTCTGCAAACCAGACCTCCACAGCTTTTATTACCTCCTCGTTTGAAGAAAATTTACGACCTTTTAAACTTTTTTTCAGTTGGGGAAAGAGATGATAGTCGGACGGAGCCAAAGGTGAATAAGGGGGGTGTTCTAGTAATTCAAACCCTAAATCACGAATTTTTTGCATGGCAACATGAGATTTGTGTGCAGGGGCGTTGTCCTGCAAAAACAAAACACCTTTAGAAAGCTTTCCGCGTCTTTTCTCTCTAATTTTTTCCCGTAGAGTGGTCAGTCATCTTCAGTTATTGCTCTACCCTCATCCAAAAAATCAATCATGATTACTTCATGGCAATCCCAAAAACCTGAAGCAAGAACTTTTCCAGCAGATTTTTGGACACGAAACTTCTTAGGTCTTGGAGAACCGGAGTGTCGCCATTCCATCGATTGTTGCTTTGTTTCTGGATCGTATAAATGTACCCAAGTCTCATCCATAGTAACAATTCGGTTTAAGAAGTCTACATCGTTTTCAAATCGAGCACAGATCGAACGCGATGCTACTACCCTTGCACGCTTTTGGTCAACATTCAAACATTTAGGGATCCATTTTGCAGCAATTTTTCTCATGTCCAAATTGACGTGAACTATATGATGAACGCGTTCGTATGAAATATTCAGTGCTTCAGATATCCGTTTTAGCCCAATTCGACGGTCTGTGAAAATCATGTCATGAACTGCATCGATATTTTCGGGGTCTGACACAGAAACTGGCCTTCCCGATCGGTCATCATCTTTAATGGAAAATTTACCTCTTTTGAAGCTTGTAGTCCAATTATTCACGGTCGCATATGAAGGACATTGATCACCAAGGGTATTTAGCATATCTTCGTAAATCTGCTTACCTCTTATCTAACCCTTTTAAATACAGGTACTTGATGATGGCTCGATATTCCAATTTTTCGATTTTCACAATTTCGATGGACATATTTTTTCTTTTAATTTATTGCGTAACTCTGGTTTACTTTTTTGACGTCAAACTTTACACTGACACTTCTAATAAGTTATTGTTCGTTGCTATGGTAACGCAATATTTTGTTTATGCAGGGAACTAGTCTAGGCTAACTAGATATCAATACATCCTCGTATATATATATATATATATATATATATATATATATATATATATATATATATATATAATATATATATATATTATATATATATATATATATATATATATTATATAATATATATATATATATATATATATATATATATATATATATATATATATATATATATATATATATATATATATATATAGTATTATATATATATATATATATATATATATATATATATATATATATATATATATATATATATATATATATATATATATATATATATATATATATATATATATATATATATATGTGTGTGTGTGTGTGTATTATTTCATACATAAAAATTTATGAAAATCGTGGTCCAAGAGATCTGAAATTTATATGAAAACGACTTCCTCGACTCACTATAGATTTCCGCTAAAGGGAAATAGTCTATTATTTTCTGTAACAATACGAGCAGAAAAAACGACATCTGTTTACAACGAGAATGTGCGGGTATCATAACCACTCAAAAGGAAACCTCTACAAAATACCACTCTAGTGTAAATAATCTAAAAACGTTAAAATAATTTTACAAAGTTAATATAACTACCTCGCATAAATGTTTCGATTTTATTACAATTACCCAAGCAATTATCATTATCCTCGTCATTCTCGTTCAATATACTTATTATTTGTATAGTTGTCAGGATAAATAAATTACTATTTTGAATAATATCATCGTAATATTATGCACTATCGGATTCTGCGGGCGCCAGATGAATAAACACTATAAGTTAATTCGGTTCACTTTGATAATTTAAGTCAATAATTCAGAACATCGTCCTATATTTAATTAATCGATATATGGTATCGCCCTGTAACAGCTGAGGTTTCAGCAAGCATTCTCGAATACGATCGTTCTTTGATACATATAAACTTCTCCCTTCGTATACTTCACATGTAGTTGTGGTTTATTCATATTAAATTTCAGGTTATTATCAGATATGTATCGGACAATATTTTTCACCATACACTGAAACCTCGAGAAATAATTTCCTTCTAAATTTAATTTTATTTTTATTATATATAGGTATATGTCACCGGAAGATAACAAGATCCCTAAAGTTTAGAAATTTCCTAGTAAATTTATAAACCTTCGTATGATTCTTAACGAGAGATAAATTGTATTATTTTACGCCCACATTTTCGCAAATTCATAAACTTACCGAACTCACGCGTAAAATAATGAGTAAGCAATAACCACACGCCATGTGCGCTCTGATTGGATGAATAAGTCACGTGTTCCTTCTCCTTCCTCTCCTACGCCATTGTTCTCCTCGGGACATAAACAAACCGGTTGGTGGTGTGTTTTTGTAAAGTTTTTAATGTTGTAACTGTGTTGGAACTGTGCAAATAGTTTTATTTTGCTAAGGTTACTAAACTAGACCCATAATGAGCGACCTAGAAGTTGCGGACAGCCAAATTTTTATTATGTTTAATTTGTTACATAATTTTCAAGCATATTTTTTATAAAGCTGTCACTCACCTATCGTCTGTTTGGCAATTCGCCTGAGGCTCACGAATTTTTTTGAAACTTAATTTTAAAATGTTTGTTTTTTGGCAGAATGCCGGTTTTTATGTTCTATGATTGTTTTTTCGTTTTTAATAAACCTCTTTAACGTAGAACACGATTTCTGTTGTTTTATTTTGGTAGAGTGAAGTAGAGGCCATTAGCATAATCTGTAAAAGGTAACCCTGTATTATAAGGTACCTACCTAGTTTTAAAGTAAAAATACTGTTAGGTATTCTGTGATTGGTCGAACCGTTTAGAATCTTACGAATGGATATCCGTTAGTTTATAAATTTACCACGAGACGTCGCAAATTGATAAATTTGCGAAAATGTGGGCGTAAAATAATACAATTTATCTCGTTTAGAATCCTACGAAGGTTTATAAATTTCCTAGGAAATTTATAAGCTTGCGGATCTTGTTATTTTCCAGTGACATATATGTGTATATATATATATATATATATATATATATATATATATATATATATATATATATATATCTATATATATATATAAAAGTATATGCTAAAAAAATTGTTCTGCATTAAAATCACTCACGTCATCACTCTCATTCAACAGTCATAGGTAAATCCAAAAGCTGAAGAGGCGACGTTCGTGGGAGGATCGTTTATAAGGGCCTATGTGATTCCAGGTATTCGTAAAGCTTTAAGGCTTCGTTTGAAGTGTACAATGGTCTGTGTCTCGGTCTGTCTATATACCGAAATATTTGTTCAGAGCTTAGACGCGACATTGAAGTCAGCAAAATAACACAATTTTCCCACGATCTATTTCCAATTTATTTAGGTACCTGAGGAATTTTTTGTTATCACGTTACTCCCTCAGATTGTTCCCTTAATACTTTGAAATGTAGCAAAAGCTTTCAACGATTGCAAATCATTTGTTTCAGAAAAGATCGAGGAATGAATAGATACAAGAAATGATCTTTCGATTAAAAACCAAAATTGGTTGTTAAAAGAACTTTTTGTAAAATTGGCGTACCACCCTTCATCTATATATATATATATATATATATATATATATATATATATATATATATATATATATATATATATATATATATATATATATATAGTATATATATATATTATATATATATATATATATATATATATATTATATATATATATATATATATATATATATATATATATATATATATATATAATCTTTTGATAATTATTAGCAATAACAGGCTTGTTGAATCTCAAAAAACTCGATTTTTTTAAAAAGATGACGTTTCGCCACGACATTCGTGGCTTTATCAAAACTTTTGAAAAAATTGAAATTTCTTTGACATTTATTGATTTGAAAAAATTTGAATAGAAAAAGACTACTATGTCTCACTAAAATTTTTTCCGGCTGTGGCCGTTCTTTGTTATTTATTACGTGCTATTCAGTCCAATATTAACATTCAAATCTGTTATTATTAGATGGTAAGGGAAACCACAGAAACCTTTACCCACAAGTAATGTCTTTTTAAAGACAACAATCAAATATTTTAAACCTATTTTGTACATTACGTGGGTGAAGGTTTCTGTGGTTCCCTTCCCATCTAATATCAACGGACCTGTCTGTTGATATTGGACTAAATAGCACGTAATTAATAGCTGAAGACGGCCACAGCCGCAATGAGAAATTTTTGAAAACAAGATAAATAGTACCCTATTCTTTGACTTTTCAAAATCAAAATAATTTGAACCTATTTCGAACATTACGTGGGTAAAGGTTTCTGTGGTTTCCCTTACCATCTAATAATAACAGATTTGAATGTTAATATTGGACTGAATAGCACGTAATAAATAACAAAGAACGGCCACAGCCGGAAAAATTTTTAGTGAGACATAGTAGTGTTTTTCTATTCCAATTTTTTCGAATCAATAAATGTCCAAGAAATTTCAATTTTTTCAAAAGTTTTGATAAAGCCACGAATGTCGTGGCGAAACGTCAACTTTTTAATAATATCGAGTTTTTTGAGATTCAACAAGCCTGTTATTGCTAATAATTATCAAAAGATTAGAAATAGTTCACAGGCAACAACAATTCGAATGAATATATATATATATATATATATATATATATATATATATATATATATATATATATATATATATATATATATATATATAAATATATATATATATATATATATATATATATATATATGTATACTTATATCGTCATTTATTTTATCCGTTACTAGGATCTCTGTTCCGTTAAACCATGTGTTTCTTGAGTCTCAATTTTTCATGTAATATTGTAATTGTTAAGGATAATTCTGCTTTTTGCAGTAGTGACGATTTTAATCATCTTTTAAAAATGTTTCATTGACTCTGTTAGTTAGAGATTTCTAACTGCTACATTGAATGTTCTGTTGTTTGATGAAGATGTTAGTTTACTTCAATACTCTCGTTTTTAGTCCTGAAGAAGAGAATAAATAATTCTCGAAAGCTTGACCTACTACAAAAGGAGTTTTTTCTTTTTTCCTTGGCATTTCCGAAATTTTGACTGCAGCATTAAGTGTATATATATATATATATATATATATATATATATATATATATATATATATATATATATATATATATATATATATATATATATACAGGGTGGGCCATCCATAACTCTCCACCCCGAATTTTGAGCTTTGGGATGGAATAACGGAAAAACGCTCGGACAGGTCGAATTTTGTTGAAAGGAGGACAAATAAGGGTGTTCAAATGAGTTTGATATCACTACCCCTCTAGCCGCAACCCCTAACAGCTCTCATTTTTCAATAGGGAAAAGGGGTCGAACAGCACCTTATTGGAAAGGCAATTCAATTTCCTGCATGAGTGTATTTTTTTTCCATCGCTTATTAATTATTATACAGAGTGACTCAGTATTGCATCAATAACTTTCACACGCCGAAATTGGATCTTTGAGATGGAAAAAACGCTCGGACGGGTCAAATTTTGTTGAAAGGGAGACAAATAATGGTGTTCAAATGAGTTTGATATCACTACCCCTCTAGCCGCAACCCCTAACAGCTCTCATTTCTTTTTAAAGTCTGAAATAACTAATTTAAATTGAAATAATTGCTGGGTAGCGGCTAGAGGGGTAGTGATATCGAATTCATTTTTTGACCCGTCCGAGCGTTTTTTCCATCTCAAAGATCCAAATTCGGCGTGTGGGAGCTATTGATGCAATACTGAGTCACTCTGTATAATAATAAAGCGATGAAAAAAAAATACACTCATGCAGGAAATTGAATTTCCTTTCCAACAAGGTACTGCTCGACCCCTTTTCCCTATTCAAAAATGAGAGCTGTTAGGGATTACGGCTAGAGAGGTAGTGATATCAAAATCATTTGAACACCCTTATTTGTCCCCCTTTCAACAAAATTTGACCTGCCCGAGCGTTTTTTCGTTATTCCACCCCAAAGCTCAAAATTTGGGGTGGAAAGTTATGGATGGCCTTCCCCGTATCTATTTATATATATATATCTATATATTTCTATATATATATATCTATATATATATATATTATATATATATATATATATATATATATATTATATATATATATATATATATATATATATATATATATATATATATATATATATATATATATATATATATATATATATATATATATATATATATATATATATAGGGTGTCCCACCGGGAAAGAATGCGATCTGTATATGGAAAACTACACATAGGAAACTTTTGAAAATTTGACAGTATACTAATGTTGATAGGGGCAACTCGACTAAAATATTTTCAAGATGGTGGCACTTCCGGTTATACCGGAAGTAGATACCAACTTGCTTATTTTAAATTGGATACCCTATATATTAATACATTTTTAGATTCTACGCAAGATTCTAGGCAGATTTAATGTATATGTGCTATACCTAAGTCTAAGCGTTTTTGGCATATTTAGGTTTTTATGTCAAAAATGACGATTGCAAGCCCTAATATAATTATCAATTGTTCCTATGAGGATTCCCGTATTACTTACTTTGGGGTGGATTCCTTATTGTAAAAGACTTGCTTTAATAGATGTTGTATAGTATTTGGATAACTAATCATACAGGGTGTTCGAAAAAAAAGATCTAAAATGAGATTGAGAAAACTGACAAAAATAAATTTTTTCAAATGGAAACCCCCCATTTTTCTTATTTTGTAGTATTTAGCATTCAAAAAGGAGGTAACTTTGTATAAAGCTATCTATACCTAAAATTTGAAGTTTTCGAAATATTGCCAATTTAATATTTTTATATGTCGATTTTGCATTTAATCGTTGAACAATTAATCTAGTATAGCCACGATCGTATTTGACATTTCAAATCATCGTAATGGCAACCCGGTTAAATTATACAAACGAAAATTATTCAAACTTTTAAGGCTTATCTAAATCATTTTCATTTAAATGCTGCACTAATGAAAATATGGATAGCATAGGGATGATATTTGTGTTTCCGTAAAATTCTTAGAACTGACGATTTAGATAAGCCTGATTCTAATGCTATCTGCCTTGAAAATTTTGTTGGATATGCTTCAAAATATCCCAAAATTGCTATTTCAATATTTTCATTGTTAACAACTGGTTTCTTTTTGTACACTTATGCCTTCACGGATCCAAAATTCTTGAAGTTTTCTTTAATTCGTTTAACAGTATTTGGTGATGATTTATGTTTATGAGGATATCGGGTCGCACATGTATCACATGTTCTTCAAATAATTTATCACATTCTCCATAAATAATAAATAAGTTTAAATAATCTTCGTTTGTATAATTTAACCGGGGTGCCATTACGATGATTTGAAATGTCAAATACGATCATGGCTATCCTAGATCTAATTGTTTAACGATTAAATGCAAAATCGCCATACAAAAATATTAAATTGGCAATATTTCGAAAACTTCAAATTTTAGGAAAAGATAACTTCATACAAAGTTACCTTCATTTTAAATGCTAAATACTACAAAATAAGAAAAATGGGGAGTTTCCATTTGAAAAAATTGATTTTTGTCAGTTTTCTCAATCTCATTTTAGATCTTTTTTTTCGAACACCCTGCATGATTAGTTATCCAAATACTATACAGAATCTATTAAAGCAAGTCTTTTTCAATAAAGAATCCACCCCAAAGTAAGTAATACGGGAGTCCTTATAGGAACAATTGATAATTATATTAGGGCTTGCAATCGTCATTTTTGACATAAAAACCTAAATATGTCAAAAACGCTTAGACTTAGATATAGGACATAATACATAAAATCTGCCTAGAATCTTGCGTAGAATCTAAAAATGTATTAATATATAGGGTATCCAATTTAAAATAAGCAAGTTGGTATCTACTTACGGTATAACCGGAAGTGCCACCATCTTCAAAATATTTTAGTCGAGTTGCCCCTATCAACATTAGTATACTGTCAAATTTTCAAAAGTTTCCTATGTGTAGTTTTCCATATACAGATCGCGTTCTTTCCCGGTGGGACAAAAGAATTTCTTTCACGACTTTGAAGCGTCAAACGTACGGCAAACGATGTCGTCGTTTAAATTTTTAAATTCAATAGTTGGTGAGCTCATTTTATATATCAAATTTCTGCAGTCAAGGTTAAGGGCGATTGTAGGTAGGTATGCATATAAATATACGTACTTACTTAGTGTGTTTGAAAAATTTGATGAACTTTAGTCAAATATTAGTGAGATACCTAGTACTACTCACCTTCCTAATATGCTTTCTGTTGAAGACTCGATTGAAGACATCAAAATTTGGCTATTAATTTAGCATTTATTGATTTTTCAACTTAATTTTGCCATAAAATAATTAGAATTAAGTAGCGTACCGGAGGAAACGCAAATGCCTCGCACAGTGCGATTAATTCTGTAAAATATCGACGACTACAAGGCTAATACCTAGACCGGGAGATACTGGAAGGATTTGTGAAGTCATTTCTTACATTATGGCGCTTTTAGGGGAGTTCATATACGTAACAAATTGAAGGAAAATGACGTTCTCACCGGTGGTCCGCGGGTCGCAATTGCAGAATAATTAATTGAAATTGCTCGAAAATCCTGAGGTGTCAAACAATTTCTTTCACGAAATTTCTTCAATTTATCGGTATTTTAACAACAAAAAATACGACGCTCGCTATATGCCATACTTCTCCGGTGGGTGTTTAGGCCCGCCATACTTTCTTGAAAATGTTTTTTTTTTTTTTTAATTTATTTCTTACAGGCTAATTTTTTTCAAACAATTGTTTTTTATTAATCTCGTACGAAAATCACCACGCCATACCATTCCGACGTTCCAAAATACCCGCCATATCATGTAATTTTTTTAAATTCGAAAAACTATTTCTTTCACCTGAAATTTGGTCTATTACCTACTGTAGTTGTTTTTATGATTAGACATAATTGTTATAATGCCATACCTGTAGAGTGGGTGATATACATACAATGTAATTAAATAATTGTAAAATTTCATGCAACATTTGAACAATTTCTTACAGTACGACACCACTTTTGGACTTATAAGTATGGGATAAATTTTCCTGAATCATACTGTTTATGAACTTTCCGAAAATCTAAATGCCATACTGTAAAAAATAGTTTTATTTATTTTTTTTTTGTACATCGCAGCGTGCGTATCACGGTCTTTCGTGCCAAGGTCACAGTATGGCGTATTTTTTCCAACTTATAATCGTATTGGGGCAATCTGATTTCATTTATGCCATATTGTAAAAAATAATTTTACGGCTTCTATAGGCGTGTTTTAAAAACGGTTGAAAAATACCATTTTTCAAGTATGTCACCACTTTTGTACTGCACTAGAAATAAGGCGAATATAATTTTGTCTCACTGTATCATAAACTGACCACGATTTAACTGCCATACTGAAAGAAATACTTAGTTTTTCGAAAACATGTTTGAGGAGGTATGGCGGGTGTTTTGGACCGTCGGATGGGTATGGCGTGGTGATTTTCACACAAGATTAATAAAAAACAATTGATTTAAAAATATAAGCCTGTATGGAACAAATTTTAAAAAAATTTAAAATAAAACATTTTCAAGAAAGTATGGCGGGCGTAAACACCCACCGGAGAAGTAGGTACATCATATAGCGAGCGTCGGATTTTTTGTTGTTAAAATACCGATAAATTGAAGAAATTTTGTGAAAGAAATGACACCTCCGGATTTTCGAGCAATTTCAATTAATTATTCTGCAATTGCGACCCGCAGTCTATAACTAATCAATGTCAAGCATTAACATTACAAGGTTCATGACAAAATGGCACAATCATAATCATAACATAAAACAAGGGATAAAATGATAATCTACCTACTCAATAATTTTTTATTCCGACATTCATATGTTTCTACATTCTTGGTAGATATAATGAACTATTGGTGCATTTCTGATACTTTTCTATATGATAACAGAATGAAAAGATTAGGTAGGTGTACCCTCGGGTGTAGGTACCTACTTATTTAGATGGTAGTGCCGACATAGTCCTATTTGCGTTACTATCTAAAGAGGTGAGGAATATTCGATCGACAGAAATTTGAACACTTTCAATTGATTCACTACGATCTCTAGTAATGATAATTTGAATAGGTGGCTAAAATTATCAGCTCCCCATCCTCGGAACACATACTTAATAAAAGGTTATCGAAATAACTATTGCTACTAAAAAAATAAAGATCTTATTATATTTTTTAAAATTGTTAAAAACGCACTTGACACAACAGCAACAGGCGGATTAAGTAAGATTAGTGTATAAGTAAACAAACCCTTATAGGTATGTAAATTTATGTCTTTCTAATAACTGAAAAACATTGATTGCTTCGATGACCGCTTTGATTATTGGTAGTTATAGCAATCCTACGAAAGTAGGAATGAAAAAAGTTATAAAAGTAACTTTAAGAATTAGGTACCTAATCAGCCTAAATTACTTTGTACTAATTCTGAAAATCAATTATTTGATTGCTTTCACTCAAAATCGAGCTCAAATACCAGTATAAGTAACACTTTCAAATACATTGATAGCAATTGTCGAATATTGCCGGCTTTATTTTAGATGTCAAAATATTCTCATTCTGAGAAAACAACCTCGATCTTGACCCAACGATAAACTGGTCTCATTCGTATTCGTCATTCATTCAGAAACTCTAGAAATGTTAGCAGAGACTACTCAGTCTTTGCAGAGATCGAAAGGTGGCATTTCATCTACCTGTTAATAGAGATTAGGCTACGTTTAAAGTTCCCGGAATAATAATTAGAGGCATAGATATAGCATCCAACAGCATCTGCGACGATTCTGCATCCAATAATCATACCAGAGAATGACTCATCTTCGTGTAATTTTGAAGGGATCTGAGAGAATAATCATACTTAACAAATCTCACCTGATCTTGATCAAACACCTAAAAAATGCACTATGGATCACAGAATTCACAGACATAACACTTCACACACGTAGATCGCTCAAAAACAGGTTTCATATAACTTCACTTCACAATATTCGGTCAACTTAAATACATACTAATTAAGTTTTCACGAAGTTCTAAAATTCTGAAAATTGGTTGTCATGGAAATGTGTAAATTTTTATGTCACCCAGTTAAACACAACTACCATTCTCGTATAAGAAACGCGTACTATAAACTCTCAAACAATCAAAACATTCAAGTTTCAATGCAAACTTTTTGGTTATTGCGCATTTGTTAGCGCAGTGGAACGGAGGTCGTAGAACCAAAGTAGAATGGTTGGAAGGAATGAGGACTCATTCGTGTTTTCTCAACACCGTTAGCAATGGTTAGCATAATATACAGCATAGTGCTGGCCTCTATTGGGGGTAGATCAAACGCAATCCTACTACACGATTCAATAAGGATACCATGAAAATTATTATAGAAAACGATAACGTAGACCATAGGGACCAGATTAGTGCTGAACTGCTGACGTCACTGCCGTCAAATTTGTAGGGTCATGTGCAGGGTTGCCATCTTAGCGGTTTTGTCGCTAAATCTAGAGTTTTTAGGTTGGTTCAATGCGACATTTCAACTCGATTTGCGACGTGTCTGAATTTTAGCGTTTTCAACATAGTCATAGCGATTTTTATGGAGATATTTTGCTCACATGAATTTGTGACAAAACTGTAAATAATGACAAAACTCCTTTGAAAATTCCTAAGGTAGCTGAAACACGGTGGATGTCAATTGAAGGTGCAATAAAACAAATTTTGGATCAGTGGGACTCCCTGACAGCACACTTCAGTATAGTAAGAATGAGTGTGAGCACTGCTACACAGCTGAAATGCTGTACAGTATGTATAAAGATAATCAAAACAGAATATACTTAAACTTTCTTTATCCTATCATATCATTGCTTCAGAAAACAATTGAAAATTTTGAGTCTACCCACCAAATTGCTGATGGATTAGAAATATGAGTTGACATGGTTAATGTGTGGTGCGACCAAAGAAATACTTCAAATAAGTCTGAAAAATATATTTTGTTATTTATCAATGTACCTACCTATAGTTCATAATTTATTTATTTATTCGTATGGCACACATGCAATAATACATTTCCAGTAAGATACAGTATAAAAAGGTAAAACACAGAAATCTACATACAATCAATAGTTCCTAATGAAATGTTATAGGAGAATTCATATTCATTTTGTATGATGTTTTTTTTTATATCGTTATAGCTATAACTAACGTTTCTATTTTTTATTCTGAATTTTAAAAAAATGTCTACGATTTTTTATCTGATGTTATAAAATAAACTGCCTGAAAATAAGGAAAGATGATCGAAAATGTCGCTAAATCACGAAAAAAAGTCTCTAAATTTTCAAAAATTTCGCCTGCGGCGCGCTTTTAGCTCGCTTCGCTCGCTAGCGACTTCTAGCGGTTTTTTTTGTAATTTTTTGCGACATTTTATGCCCAGCAGCTGGCAACACTGGTTATGTGGTTTTGGTTATGTCTGAGCATGATGCATCATAATCATAATCCAAAATCCAAACAAACTTTTGTTGTGCTTGATTTCTGTATAAGTGAATGAATTTTTTTGAATATTTAATTTAAAAATTTTTTCTAAAGAGAATACCAGTAGGTAACTTATGTATAAATACTACAGTAAGGTACCCAAAGTTAAATATAACCGGTAGATGTTATTTAACGAATATTTTAAGATTATAAAATGCTAGATGCAAGATCTTTTGATGGCAATGGGTTTTTTCTATGTTAATGTTTCATTGTTAATAGTTATTTTTATAATATGCTCAATAGCTTATTCATAATAACGTGTTAAAATTTAAACATATATGATTTTTATTTGTACCTATTCTATTGAGGTAATGCATTAATTGCATTTAATAAACCATTGTAGTATTTACTTGTATAATATACATTATATATATATATATATATATATATATATATATATATATATATATATATATATATATATATATATATATATATATTCCTCACAGTTATCCATTGATCCAGATAATGGGATTGCCCAAGGGGACAAGTCACCACATGGCTGCCGAATGTATTCATGCACACCACAATACTAGTGTAACAAACAAGGCTTGTTCATGGAATGTTCCGAAACAAGCTAAAGGGACTGAAGAAACAAGAAGTTTAATACGAATAACTCCTTTGAAAAAGCCTGAATCCACTGCAAGACCTGCAAATTCCACAGAAATTCAGAGCTTTCGAAAAAATTTCAATTTAATCCTGGTTGGATTCACTAGGCTTCTTCAAAAAGAGCCTGAAGCTGTAGTGCTAAATTTAATTCCTTCAGTTGAAGCTACTTAATAGTAGTATTTAAAAAAATAAGGTAAATAAAAATCACAAATACTGGAATCAAATACAGCGACAGCTACACATCACAAAGAGTGGAAAATGTTATCTGGTAGTCTGGACGCCTAACGAGTAAGAAATTGTGGATATCTTGGAGGCCGGAGATTGGGAAGCTAATATTTAAGTCATTCCAAATTTTTATTTAACCAATTTTATTCCATTTATTACTTATAAATTCTTTTAAATATATAACTTAATATTTCCAACCATTTTTCACTCACATTAGTTATGTTACCATCAGTTTTGATCTAACTTCTACCTGTACCTATATGTTATTGTTTTGTTAACATGTAAAACATTTTAAAATTATCTATTTGCTTAAACCTGTGTCTTTAAAACCTATTTTCACTTAAAGGACACCGTTTCAGTATCTATGTACTTCTGTTCAGACATTATAATTGAAATCAATATTTTAACACACCAAAGTAAAGACTAGAATTTACTATTTTTTTTTTAAATTTAGGGTAGAGATGATTAAATATAAGTAAGGTACACTACCTGGAATAAAAGATACTTTATACATATTGTTATGTCTACTCTGTGAAAACATATAGGTACACAGTTACATAAAATATTTAAAAGAAATCTACACTTTCTTAATAGGGTGAATTAAAAAGCTGAATCAATTCTAAAATTGTCATATGATTTTTCTTAACAAAACTAGACACGTTCAGTTGAAATGTATGATTCCTTAACTTCTTTGATGAGTGGTGATTGCAAATTTGTTAGTGCCCCAATCACCTGCAGAGCAAATAGCATGTTGTTGAAGGGAGTGTAGAATAAAATCTAATACTTTGAACTTCTTCATCCTTCTTATTGCCCTCTCGACATGAATCCTAGCTCGGCCAATGGTTTCAGTCCGATACACCTGCTCAGGTGTAAAATGGGGGGATATTTAATTCAACTTCAGGTGGCAGAATATCTTTTCGTAGAACTCCTTGTCAGCTAAGATTAATTTGAAGAATTTACAAGTCTCCCTATGGTTGTAGTGTTTACAATCAGGTGACCAACACATCATTGTGTTTGCTATAAGTTAAACAATATTACTAGTAAGAAATAATCCTTATCGAGCAATAAACAACCAACGAAATATTTACTTCACACATTTCCCATTGTTTTAATGAATGAATAAATTTATAACGCGTTAAGCGCCATGAGAAATTTAGATGATTTTACCGTGAGGCCAATTTTCTTTTCTATATTTCTGGTTTGGAATCATGTTAGTTTTACTATCCTGATGTGTTACGATGTTCTGTTGGACTAATTTATTAAGACAAAAATGAAAACGGTCCTAGGAGACCACCGCGGTCTGGTGAACAATTTTTAGTGCTACAAGAGCCTTCCAAACATGCATTTACATGTTCTAACTCATTTTATCCACTCCGCGCGTCATTTCATTATTTTTATTTCATGTTGAGCTGTCATAAGTGTAGTTTGTTTCATTATAAATCATTGAAAAATGACTTTATATAGTACCTAAAAAACTCTAATGCTGGCTAATCTTGCGGAGAATGAAATCGAAGGTATACCTATGTTTCTTTCAATCATTAGTTGCTTCATAATACTTTTCCATATAATATCAAACAACACAGCTTTGATAAATGGTACCTCACGCAAAATAGCTTTATGAGTTGTTATTATTAGTACTAGTATGATGAAAGCTCATTTTCTGTTCAAAATAATCAATAATTCTACCTTGTCAATTACCGAATTCCGTGAAAAATTTACGAAGGAATGCTATTCTCTGGACCCAAACAGGGTGGGATCATGATGAAAAAAATATTGTACCCAAGAGAGAGAAAAGTACGAAGAAATATAAAAAGCTTTGATTAGGTATGGTATCTTTATATATTTAAAATTTTTGTTTTTCGATTCGAATAGGCATTTCAAAAATATTTTGAAATTAGAATAAAATATATTCATCGAAAATAATCGATTATACTTTCGAGCCACGAGACGTATTTTGCGAAACAGCCACGAGACGTATTTTGCGAAACAGCCACGAGAGCGCAGCTCGAGTGGTGTTTTAAGAAAATACGTCGAGTGACGAGGTCAGTATAATCGATTATCAAAGTGTTTCAAATTATTTGAATAACAAATTTCCACCTAAAAACTGAAAAATATATCACAAAAGCAAAGGTAAATACGGTTTGTTTTGATAATGGCCCATAACCTTTCGCAACAAAAATGGCGGCGTGATGTCACACTAACCAGTTGAAGACAAAGGCGCCATTATAATTCTAGTATTTATTATATATATGTACATATATATATATATATATATATATATATATATATATATATATATATATATATATATATATATATATATATATATATATATATATATACAATGGCGTAACTAGGGAAGATGTCTTAGTGGCGCCCCGCCCCCTCCGTACAAAACACAGTTTATTTTAAACCTTTTGGTTTTGAATCTATTACATAAAATGAAAAAACATAACACAAAACAATGCGGACGCTTCTGGCACCCCTCAAACTTGTGGTCCCCTTACCCCCCTAGTTAAGCAACTGTATATATATATATATATATATATATATATATATATATATATATATATATATATATATATATATATATATATATATATATATATTTAGATATATATTCTAACTACAATACTTGACCGTGAGAAAGGAGTCCATGAGGTTGATTGCGCTTTTGTTAACTGTAAAACTATTAGGCTAGTCAACAACGTGTTAATTCTTCTTAAAGCTCCTAAAAATATAAGCGATAGCTCATTCGATTCGGAATGACGTCTGGAAAAATGTATCTCGAGGATATTAACACATAAACAATAGGGGATCGGACAATAATCAGATTAATATCTAAAATGTATTTAGATAAAATAAATATACTGTTTTATGATTATTTATCGAATAATAATTTAATATAAGGCCCCTAAATATTTTTAAATGAAGAAATAAAATGTTGTTATTTACAATATTTTGAATCCGTATTGAAACACCAATCACAGCGCGTGACGTCATCTGTGTGCGACCATTGACTGCACGGGTACTAACTACTTAGTTCTCCCAGTTATTTCCATAATTTTGTTGAAATTCTAAAAGTTGCTGAAAGATTACTGCTAAATTAGGATACAGTAATCGATTTAAAAACTGCCACGTGGTGTTTCTCCAGTTTTTCATAATGGAAACAGGATTTACGAAAGCCGACAATCGAAATCTTCCCAGAGTGGATATGTTTATGATTTGCAATTTCTTTGCAAGTAATTCAACTTTTGTGACGCTGAATTCCGAAATGTGAAAACTTCTGTGTAAGTATTAAAACTATACTACTATAATATATTATTTACCACCTTGGCACTTGAAAAAATACTATTGAAAAACAAACCAAATATAACCTTAAAAGTATAAACTTCAAAGAATATTACATCTTTTTTGGCACGTCTGAGGAAAAATGTAGTTTACTTTCACTTTTTTTCAGATCAGCAAGACAATCATACGGCGACGATGCTATAGGATATGTACAACTTCGGCGTGATTCCGAGTTATGTACCATTAAATGCAAGGTGTGTCCAGAACACAAAGTTCATTCAAAATCGTATGCAGCGACTATGATAGTAGATGAAAAAGCAGGTAAAGTCGTAAGCGTCCAGTGTCATGATTGTGCTGCATCTACAGGCGGTTGCAAACATTCAGTACCTTTCCTGATGTGGGTACACAGAAGAAGCGAAGAACCATCGTGTACAGAAATTCAGTGTTACTGGAAGAAATCAAAACTGGCTCAAGTTGGTATCAATATTAAATACATGACTACCAAAGATCTGTCCACTGTTAAAATACAACAAGCTATGCGGACTGCATCGCAAAGTGATTTTCTGTCACAATTTCTCCAAGAAGCATCAAACCGAGGTGTAACTAACTGTGGGTTATTCAACTACAATAATAATAAAACAAATGAGATTGAGAAGTTTTCACTACATTATTTAATTTTAGAAAATTGTGATGAAAGTGACTGTGGTTCATTTTTGAACAAAATATCCAAGTATTTTTCAGAAGAAAATATTAAAATTATTGAAGGGAATACTCGGGCACAACATAAAAGCAGGTTGTTACTTTCCTGGCTGGTACACCTGATGGTATTTGTGACAGTGAGATTTGCATTGAAATAAAATGCCCCTCTAGTGAAAAAACTTATAAACATTAAATTAAATGGAAAAATTACGCAAAAACACATGGCTCAATTGCAAGTCCAAATGTATGTAACAAATTTGAAAATAACTTATTTTTGTGTTGCGGACTATAATTTTGAAGACACAAATAATGTGGAAGTACTGTTAGTTAGATATGATGAAAATTTGATTACTGATTACTTTTCCAGTGTGTACAAATTTTGGGAGAAAAATATGATGAAAATTTGATTACTGATTACTTTTCCAGTGTGTACAAATTTTGGGAGAAAAATATATATCCAATATTATACAACAGCACGAAATAAAATACATTATGGCTTCATATACTTTGTTTTATTTATTAATCTTGATTAATTGAATGTATTACAATAATTACATCAAAAATATTATAATAATAATAATGTAGACTTTATTTTAGGAATCCTAATATACAATATATAGTTATAAATATATAAATGATTTATACAAACAAATAATTTCACAGTACGTCATGCCTTACAACTTGATATATTCTAATAATAACCTTCCAAACACTTTTAAGGAACTCACATTTTTATTCTATCAGGTATCTTAGTAAATCTAGCTAGACCTTTAAAGAACAACGAATTCATTCCGCTCTTGTAATTTGTTCGTGATATATAAAATGTATTACATGTTGTTGTGTTATGTGAATAAAAATCACCATTTCGTACTTAATATCTGCTAAGATAGGCTGGTTGTATCCCACTCATAATTTTGTAAATAAAAATCATGCTCAAATAATACAGTCTCTTATGTACCAGCTGTCACATAGGGTATTTAACATAAACTCAATAGGGGTATATCGGTTGCATTTAAAAATAATTCTCATACCTCGATTTTGTAATTTCTGCATTTGTCCTATTTGATTTCGGCCAAATAGATACATCAATGTGGCACAGTAGTCAAAGTGTGGCCTTATTATACAATTGTAAAATGTTAATCTAGCAAAGGTTGATAAAGATTTTGAAATTCTAGAGAAAAAATACATTTTTTTACATATCTTTCTAATAGTATATTCTGCATTCTTATTCAAAGTTAACTGATGGTCTATAATAAATCCTAAGTATTTAATTTCATTTACAATTGCGAGTTGGCTATTAAATATGCTGATATCAACAGAATAGAAAAAATGCAATACTAAACAAACTTATTTCTAAAAAAAATTCCATGCGTACCGAATAGATTGTGGGCTAAGCTAGAACTAGATTAGTATACAATGGGGTCCTGTAAATTTATAAGAGCACACGCTATAATGACACATTCATCTAGCACATTAACCAACTTTGTGTTTAACAGAGAATGTGGTTTCAACATAGAGAATTCCTGTATTCTTCGAATAACCCTCTCAATGTGGATCCTTAAGCTTGCAATCTGCTTAGTTTGATGAGCCTCTTTCTTGCTTAATTTAGCCTCTTGAATCACACTTGGGGGTCTTAATAGATGACATTTTTTTTGGATTAATAGTTGTTCAATATGTTTAAAACCACGGTCGGCTAAAACACAACCTCCAGGCTCTAGTTGGTCAAGATATTCACAGTTTTCCACAAGTAAAGTGTCACTTATCCGTCCTCCATATCCTGATGATATATAATTCACCAAACCATTTGGTGTACTTGATATTAAGTATTTGATTGTATTCCCTTTCTTATATTCAGACTATCCTAATGCCTGATGTACTGATTTAGAAGGCTTTTCAATTTCAAAACAGTTTATGATGCAGTTGAGTTTATTGTAGCGATGCCTAAATGCGATTGGAAGGGATGTCTTAATTATTTTATCTAGTTTTACAATGAAGGATTTAAGAACATCAGAAATCATTGGAATACATTTTTCAAATATTTTGCCAGCATATGATGTAGATATTCCAAACTGATCAGAAAGTTCTGAGAATGTTGTATTCATTCTTATTTTTTTTAAACTCATTGATATGTTCTTAATAGGTATGTTGGTATTTTGCAATTAAATTTAATAAAAAGTAACAGTTATTAGGTATTCCAATATACAATCGTGGTTTGGCTTCAATTTTTTTACAAATACTGTCTACGGCTTGCTTTGCTTTGCTTCTCTATTCTTTTCTAATATAGCTTCCTCTTCATTTGAGCTACTGGTTTCGGACAGTGATTTCAACTGTAACAATTCAACGGAAGGTGATGATTGTTGAAATATTGAATGGCTGCATAGTGATGTGTCACTATCAGATCTATCCACAAATAATTTTTTGTGGATTTTGGAAGTACTTGGCATAGCTAGCTTTATATGTTCTACTTTGAAGGGTGATGTTGATACAGTTGTACATGTACATGTTTTGGATGGTGATGTTGCAATACTATGGGATTTGAATTTTGTTTTCGTTGACTTACTTCTGAAGTATGTACTCTTCACAAAAACTTGAACTCCTTTATCTTGATTTTTTGGCTGATGTTCGACTACGACTTCTACAGGTGAACCTAAAACAAAGATAAAGGTAATTATTGTTAATCTGTCTAAATCTTGAAGCGAGTAAATTACACACTCGCAGACAGAAATAGATATATTTTGGTCTGATAAGTACTTACTAGCAGGCAAAGTTGTATTTACTTCTTGGGCATCACTCGCCAATTTACTGTCTTCGAGAGCTTCCTATACTGAAGCCAATCTTATTTTATTTGGAGTAGTTTTTGATGTGTTCGTGCATTGAGGTACTGCACACCAACGATATTTTTTTCGTTCCATAACAACAAATCAAGATAGTACTCCACGAAACGAAAATTCTCACGAACTTATGCTTATGAGCTTTCAGCTTATGAGTTATTAAAACACAAATGACGTCACGCGCTCTCAGACGACATAAAGTGGCGTTTTGGCGGGATTTTTAAACAAACAATATTAAAACATGATTTTGAGTACCTAAAAGGCTATAAATGAATAAAATTTCATTTTTTATGGGAATAAGTATCCATAAAGATTAATTTAAAACACTTTCTGAAAATTTGTCCGATCCCCTATTCCAATTGATTATTAACAAATTAAGATGAACAAAAAACGGCTTTTTGTTTTTCGTTAATAACTCATAAACTATTGATATTTAAGAAAAGATGAGGAAATTTCCAATAAAAAAGTCAGGACTCCCGGAACTCTACCTATATATTATTTATAATTTTAATATAACGCTGAAAATAGGACTCCGCGGCCGTTAAGCTATGGACGCATTGCCGATAAAGCGGGTGCACCACATAAAATAATTTTGTTATAGTAACAAATATTAATTTGAAAATTTGAGTGACTAATGGTATCATCCAGACACTTGAACGAAGAAATCCAAGTTGGAAAAAAAATTTCAAGTGAATTTTTCAAAAAGTTATTGCTATATTGTTTATTAACTATATTTTTTCCAATCTCCCTTTTCATTCTAATGAAATTAAAACATAATTAGAATTAGATGGTAAAGAAAATTCAGAAATAAGGTCTACGAAGGTGAGAGTGTTTTTTATGTTATACTCAGTATCATCCTCAAATGCTTCCCTTAGAATTTTCTCCAAGAACTTTGAAATATTATACGTACCTAGTTGTATTGACAGAGCCAACAATTGGTCGTAATGGTATACCAGATTTATGTATCTTCGGTAAGCAGTATAATTTAGACAATGAAGAATTATAAATAATGATCAGTGATTTTGCAACTTCCTTGGTCAATCCATAATTTTCTTTTCTCCTTTTTTTCAATATCATAATCAAACACTAAGAGATGGAAAAAAATAATAATTAATCATTTATAATTCTTCATTGCCTAAATTTGGGGCCACAATTTTTAACTTCCCGCTAAAACAAAACAAAAATTGGGAAATTATTTTTTTCACCCCAAATTCCGAAAATCGATGTTTTGACGTACTAGTAAGCCATTATGACCATATTTACGATAATATCTTTTATAACTTTTGACAAGGCCAAACGATCACACGACATTCTCTGGAATACCTCTTAGACTATACCAAAGCGATCAATTTCGAAATCTTCCCAACTCTCTTCCTTATCGAATTGAGTCGATTGACCCAAAGAGCATAAAAATTGGTTGATCCATTCTTGAGATATCGTCGAAAATTTTTTCGAAATATCTGAAAAACGGTCGACCCTGCAGGCCGTCCTGTAACTCGCCGCTATTTTGAGCTAATAGCAAGTTAATTTTTGCGCTCAAAAATGTGAATTTTAATACTTTTTTTGAGCTCTGTTTGGGTGAGAGAACAATCATCTAAGATAAAGCCAAAAAAAGCTAAAAGCCCCATCCCTTATGTGCATAGAGTCAGAACTAATGAACAAGATTTTATATGACGATATACCTATTTGATAATTTTGCGAATAAAAAATCTCGCAAAAGGTATTGTAAAACTTTCATGAGATAATTAATTGAAGAAATTTATCGTCATCATCAACCGGATTGCTACCATGTACATTATTGTATGAGTAGTATCAACGTATACCTTTACCTTGCCTTATTAGTAGTACAAATCAAGACACTTTTAATTAAATTTTTACCTCACCATTTCAGATTTCGGTGAAATTTGGAATACTCATTGTGAATGCTAGAAATAAAAGAAATACAAATTTTTATCTCGAACTGTTTCCAAAATATGACTTTCAAAATTTCGGCCAAATACCGAAAACTTACTTTTTTGAAATTATTCTAGGAGCTGTCCTAGTTGAGCTAGAGAGCTGACAGAAATGTCATTTTGCAGCATTCTTCATGCTCTTTCCAATGATATCTAAAATGCCATACGTTATAATAGTTATTTATGTACCAAGTGCGTTATATAGGTCCTTATGCCCTGAGGGAAACATTCGGCCCGAGGGCCTCTGGCCCGAGGGATGAATGTTGCCCGATGGGCATAAGGATCTAGTAACGCACGCGGTGCATACAAGATTTTATTTTTCACGAAAAAATTATTATATTATGATGAAAAAGCGATTTTAAAATCGTTTCATTGCTCCTATCTATGTTCCTTCTCATAGTAGGCATGTCATTTGTTGATATTTTGACGTTTGTGAATATTTTTGTCATCATATTCAGTGAATGTCATGCTGCTTTCTCTGTGTAGTCTTATAGAAATAATGGAAATGAAAATGAATTTACCCAAGAATATCATAGAAAATGCAGCCAAAGGTACGAATAATTCATTGCCGGAGAAATCCAGAGTCGTATACGACAAGGATTATGAAGTATTTAATCGATGAAATTTGCTTCATTTCTCCTAGTACAATAAGCGGGCGTTTTGAATCCATTATGCCCGCAAATGCGGGCATAATAGCCTAGGGCATAATGAGTGTGTTTATAGCAACCGTTTCCAAGGTGAAATACACATATTATATACAAGTGAAAAATAAAAAAAGTTTTTGTCACAATGCAAATTCATATTTTGACTTTAATATTAATTCAAAATTTTCAAAATAATTCTACAAATAATTAATACTATTGTCAGTCACCTGGCCAAATATAAAAATGGGGTGATAATGGCTTCATTGTTAAAAAAAAGTTTTCTTGGCACTTATTTTTGTTTAATATGCCGTTTTGACCAAATTATAATACCTATCTATCTTTAAGAATTATATATTTGAAAAACAATTGGCATTTTATACCATTTAACACTAACATGTAACATGTAATATTAATAGATATTTCAAAAACCAAGATACTTTCAACAAACTACAAAATAAAATATTCAACATAAAATATGAAAAAGTGTAAATATCAGTAACCTACTGTTAATCACCTAGCAAAATTAAAATATCCGGTATTGTTGAAAGAAATCAATGACATGATGCTCGTTTCTTATTATAAAAGCTAGCCTGCATAGCTGAATTTATCAGAATGGCATTAACAATAACTTTTGAATAACTACATACAAAACACAAATCTAAAAAAAAAATATTTTGGGATTTTCGAGAACATATTGTTCAATACCTATGCAGTGTTGTAACCCTTCGAAATAATTAAATTATTTTATTAGAGACAAAAAAATTTGATAAACATCGTATTGGGGAGGATGGAATCATTTCCACAAATACCTAATGACTCCATGATACGTGATAAATGTAGACAAGGCGTAATCAAGTTGAAAAATACAGAGCTATTCAGCGATAATAATGCTGAAAATGAAGATTATTCTGCATCAGAGGTAACAGTCCCAAACATACACCCAGACTGTACCACAAGCTCAGTGGTTGTTCAAGCACTGAACATATCCCTTTAAGAACTAGGCGAGTCCCCAATTGATAATAAAAATATAACATCTAAGCATTATGCCACATCAAAAGTGAAAAGAAAATCCTCATTAATGAAATGTAAAATTTTTTTGTTGCTGCTGAAACTTCACCGTCAGATATTGATACAACCGATATTGAAAAATCTGTTCTCCAAAATCACAAAAAAAAATATTTTCAGGGCACAGCTACTTTGAATTCAATCATTCATGTTTTCTCAGTTAAGTGTAATAATAATAATAATATAATAATAATATATCTTTATTTAGCCTTCTGCTATTTAAATCACAAAAATATCTACTTACATCAGTTTTCTTAATTTACATAACAATCTAACTATGCAAATACATGTTAAGTTTCCTCTTGAATACTCTTAAAGTAGGCGCACTTTTAATATCATCAGGCAGATCATTGAAGAAGCGAACCCCATCATAAAATAATGTTTTCTGCAAGTTAGTAGTCTTCACCAACGAAATATTAAAATCTTTATTCGACCTCAAACCATACCCATGAAAACTCGATCTTACTTCCAAATAAGATTTCAAATAGCTAGGTTGACTATTATGTTCAATGTTATACACCAATATTAAATTTGCTCTTCTGATGAACTGCCTGACATCAAGCCAATTCAGCCTGTCCAGCATATTCTTGATAGGAGTATGTTTATCACAATTCAATATAATTCTCATAATCTTATTTTAATCTTATTTATCTATTAATATTACATATTACATGTTAGTGTTAGGTAAATGGTATAAAATGCCAATTGTTTTTCAAATATATAATTCTTAAAGATAGATAGGTATTATAATTTGGTCAAAACGGCATATTAAAGAAAAATAAGTGCCAAGAAAACTTTTTTTTAACAATGAAGCCATTATCACCCCATTTTTATATTTGGCCAGGTGACTGACAATAGTATTAATTATTTGTAGAATTATTTTGAAAATTTTAAATTAATATTAAAGTCAAAATATGAATTTGCATTGTGACAAAAACTTTTTTTTATAACGTATGGCATTTTAGATATCATTGGAAAGAGCATGAAGAATGCTGCAAAATGACACTTCTTTCAGCTCTCTAGCTCAACTAGGATAACTCCTAAAGTAATTTCAAAAAAGTAAGTTTTCGGTGTTTGACCTTAATTTTGAAACTTTACACAGTCATATTTTGGAAACGGTTCGAGATAAAAATGAAATTTGGTATTTTTTTAGTGCTAGAGCATTCACAATGAGTATTCCCAATTTTATCGAAATCTAAAATGTTGAGCAAAATTGGGTGTGTTGATTTGACATAGAATGACCCTACTAGTACCTACATGATTGAGCTTTTATTATCTCAGAAATATGCCCAAAGAATGTTTTTTGTGCAATCTCACCTAAATCGTTGAGTAATAAAACTAGAAGTCTAAGAACTGACACATCGATCCCCTAGTTCATAATCATACTAATTACAGGAAAGAGGTGGTGTAATTAGGACGATACTGCACGAATCATAAAGTTACAATTTAATTGACAAAAAAAATGTAATTAATATGATTGTGAACTAGACTATCGAATTGTGAAGGTCGGTAAGGGGCGGCAAAATTTGAATAGCCTCTACTAGTAGAAAATATCTAAATCCGCCACTGTATATATATATATATATATATATATATATATATATATATATATATATATATATATATATATATATATATATATATATATATATATATATATTTATATATACATACATCTATCCATTATTGTACAATGAAGGATCCTGCTGCACTTCCTTAATTGTTTGGAAATTTTGGTTGTTTCCAGCCATAAAAATGTTAATGTTCATATAAGCACCAATGTTAATAAAATTAACGTTGATAAATTGTGAGAAACATAATTGATAATTGACGCTGAAGTTTTAATAATATGATGGTTTTATATTTCATAGCCTACAAAGGCTTTCAGAATTTCAACTGAATTAAATTATTCATGTATAATTTGATTATATTGCCATTCGTGCGTTGCTTTGCGTAAAGTTTGAAATATGACGGTTATTTTATTAAAGAATTGGTGATTTATGCAACCATGCAATTTAAAATCAACAGAAACAGAAGTACATCCTACTTCATTTTTCTCATTCCTTCTCTTTCCTATAAGAAGCTGGGAACCACGTGCCGGCCGGTTCAACTGACAGTTCTGTTTGGGTTTTTCGATGATTTGAATGTTTTTTCCGTTTTGCCATATTGTCATTCATCATATCATAAAATTTGTTCCTCATTAACAAAATTTTGAATTAAATCATTATATTATAATGTGGTGAATAGAACTCTCGTATAGATTAAACAAAGCATATATTTTCGATAGACTTCGTTAATCTTCAGTGATGAATTGTTGAAGATGTAGATGAGTCTGAATTCAAATATTCCTCAGTTACAATGGAAGATAATTGTGAAAGTGGCATAGGTGAGAACATATATTTAATTATATATATATATATATATATATATATATATATATATATATATATATATATATATATATATATATATATATATATATATATATATATATATATATATATATATATATATATATATATATATATATATATATATATAATATATATATATATATATATATATATATATATATATATATATATATATATATATATATATATATATATATATATATATATATATATATATATATATATATATATATATATATATATATATATATATATATATATATATATATATATATATATATATATATATATATATTTTATATCATTTTTTCAAAAGTAGATACTTAATTTTATTAATTTCAGTCCCTAGCTTAAGTTTTGTCGTGGAGCAAATCTATTCATCTTGTGATATTGAGAAAAATGACGCAGTGTCTGCATCTGCTTTGGTTGATTTTGTGAGGCCACTTATGTCCAATCATCCGTGAGTCTTTTGACAATATTTTTAAAGAAGTTTTCTTTCAATACAGATGAATTATTTTTTAGGACTGGAATTTCTGAATTTCTCCAGATTCTAGATCCAAACGATGAAAATCCTCCAATCAGTAGATCAACATTCTACGAAGCTATGCAAAAATGGATTGTTAACATTGAGGGAAGTGATAATTTATCACATTTTTCATTTAGGTATGTCATAAGGAAACTAATTACCTAACTGATATAAAGCCCAAATGCTTTACATTTTACACAACAGTAGTTTCAAGCTGACAAAATTTACAATGACAATATTAACATAAACGTGTTGAGTGAATTCATTATCAATTAAAACAAGGTGGAGATATTTTGTCAACTTTGTCCTATGTCTTCCGAAAAAAGACTCCTTAGTTTGAATTTCTAATATGTTGACATCATTTAGCTGCTTTTGAATTACCTACTTATTTTCAATGTTATTATCTTCCAATTTGCATTTCCAGCAGAAGAAATGTTTTCTTTTCAAGTATCAGATTATGCTTAGACTTTTCTCTTTCTTAGTAATTGGTGTCAAAGTAAAATTGCTTGAATTATGATAGGTATGATCTCAATTTGAATTTTTTATGACATCATTGCTCATATACTTATCAAAAATAATTAATTTAACCCTGAAAAATGATAGTACTAAAATATTTTGAAAACATATAAAGATCATAATTTAAGGAAGATTAACTCTGAAATATTTTAATATTGAACTTGGCCCTGCTTTTATATCGAACCTATTTATACTCAAGAAATGTCTAATTTTTTGGACAACTTATATGTACATATTTTGAATCAACCTATTTACTCTGGAAAATTTTTTGTCCAACATACATTTTTTTAAGGAAGTAAGTAGGTAAATATATTTCTTTAGGGAAGTAGGTAAATATATTGCTTTATTATTTTTCAACTTTCAACTGACATTGATTCACAGTTTACATATCAAAGAAATAGCAAGTAGCAATACAGTTTTTATTTAAAAACCATATATTTATAGGTATATATATATATATATATATATATATATATATATATATATATATATATATTATATATATATATATATATATATATATATATTATATATATACAGTGCTTTCATGATGAAAGGAACAAATTCTTTAAAAAATTAGGTTTCTATTTCATGTTAAAATCCTCGGACAGGTCGATTAGTATTTTTATTTGGGCATTTTTCGCAATAAAAATTTTGTATACAGGGTGTCTCATTCAAGAGCTATGTCTTTGTCATTAGTTTTTTTAAAGGTAATACTCTGTATATTATTTCACTTTACAATTCTACGATAAATTCTTATCACTTTTTGTGAACATACCATATGCCTCAACTTGATGGATTCCCAGATTATAACGGAGATAGTGGAGCACCTGGAGATTTAAAATGTGGATTAAAAGTACAAAAAAAATTTAGGTAAACATTGTCATTAAATCTGAAGAATGAAATTTCACATGTACCATCTGAATTCATTCACTGGTGCTGTATAGTCCGCAGTTTTCACGTTTTTAACGCTCTAGGCACTACACTACTTCATTGTTTAAGAAAATGCAATTACTTGAGAGAGAACGTATTGAAGTACTTATGATGATTGGTTTTGGAGATAGGGTGCGTTCACAAGAAGAAGTCTGCAATCTATTCAATGAAAATCATCCTGATCGTCCGCCAATTACTAGATCGACAGTCAGCAAAATTGAATCAAAAATCATGAGATACGGCCACGTTAGAGATTTACCTAAAGGAAGACCACCGAGAGTATCTGAAGAAACAGTGCTGAACGTTCTACTAGAAACCCAAGATAACCCTCATACATCCATTACTACAATTTCCAATAATTTCAATTTATCAGTAGGGTCCGTGCATAAAATACTTAAGGTAAATAAGTATCATCCCTATAAAATTAAGCTGGTACATGAATTATTAGAAGACGATTTTGACCGCAGAGTACAGTTTTTGTGAGCAGATTCTTGAAATTCATAATCAACAATCTAAATTTCATTACAAACATAATTTTTTTCTGATGAAGCCACCTTTACTTTAAATGGCCAACGTCAACAGACAAAACTGTAGGTATTGGGCGACCGAGAATCCTCATTGGATGCAAGAATGCCACACACACAGCGGCCTCAAAAAATTAATACATGGGCAGCGATTGTTCGAAATCGTATAGTTGGTCCCTATTTTTTTGAAGGAACACTAAACGGAGAGGACTACTTGAACTTTCTCCAGTTCGAACTCATTCCGGCTTTAGCTGTTTTGTTTCCTAACCCACAAGATCCTGACATACCTAATAACGAGATATGGTTTCAACAAGATGGGGCACCTCCTCACTATTCAATAGCTGTTCGACAATTTCTTGATGCAACTTTTCCCAACAGATGGATAGGACGGAGAGGTCCGATTGAGTGGCCGCCAAGATCACCGGACATAACCCCATTGGATTTTTTCTTATGGGGTTATTTGAAGTCTAAAGTTTATTTGAATAGACCAAATAATATTGATGATCTAAAAGAGAGAATCAGGCAGGAAATAAGACTTATCAGTCCAGAAGTAATTGAAAATGTGCAACGGGAAACATTGAATCGACTTCAAAAATGTCTCGAAGTAAACGGACAACAGATTGAACATATGTAAAAATTAAATTAGTAATTACATTTGTGTGTTTTCATATCGTACCTCTCATTACCCACTATCTCCGTTTCTGGCAATCCATCGAGTTGAGGCATATGGTATGTTCACAAAAAGTGATAAGAATTTATCGTAGAATTGTAAAGTGAAATAATATACAGGGTATTACCTTTAAAAAAACTAATGACAAAGCCATAGCTCTTGAATGAGACACCCTGTATACAAAATTTTTATTGCGAAAAATGCCCAAATAAAAATACTAATCGACCTGTCCGAGGATTTTAACATGAAATAGAAACCTGATTTTTTAATGAATTTGTTCCTTTCATCATGAAAGCACTGTATATATATATACAGGGTGTTCTACAAGCTCTATGATAAACTTTGACAGATAGTAGGCCACTTGATTTTAAACATTTTTTTTCTAATAAACATGGGTCCGATTCGTTTTTGTTTAGAAGTTACAAGCATTTGAAGAATCGTAATTTTTTCAGTCAACCAGGAAGTGACAGAAAGTCACTTAGCATGTTAAACAATGCACACTTATAAAATATACACCTGCTTCAATAAAAAAACGTAGGCATTCATTCTCCACTGAGGAATATGCAGATATTGTGTTTGTATATGGGTATGCAGCTAGCCAAATAAGAAATGATCCAAATTTCATTCTTCGAATGACCGAATCTTCAGTTAGTCGATGTGAGGCTTGCATTCAAGCTTAGGGTGGACATTTTTTATAGTCTTTAGTTTTGTGATTATCATTTAATTTGAATTTTTATTATTAATTGTTGATAAAGTTTGAATGCTTGTAACTTCTAAATAAAAACGAATCGGACACATGTTTATTAGAAAAAATATGTTCAAAATCAAGCAACCTACCTTCTGTCAAAGTTTGTCATAGAGCTTGTAGAACACCCTGTATATATATATATATATATATATATATATATATATATATATATTTATACATAATATATATTTCTATTTATATTGATATTTGAATTGTTTTTATCTGTAATGTAGTTTTAGATCTTCTATCAGCAAAAACAGGTGATTTTTTTTATTGATATCTTAATATTTCCTCACTATTCACTATGTACATTCATTGAAAATTTCAAAATGAAGAATAGCCTAGCAAAATAATAGAAGTTAAAAGTTGATGTCCAATAATTGTAGACACAATTGTTTACTTTTAAAGGAGATGCTGATTTACAGTCATGCAGAAAAACATAATTCTAGTAGACACACAAAGTAAAGAAGAAAATGTTTGGCTTACTTTGAACAAAGAAGCCTCCTTAATTATAAAGCTAAGGGAATATTATATTCCTAAAATATGGATCTTTTAATGAATAGATATGTTTCTATACTTATGAAGATTCACCTAGGGAACTTAAGGATGGTTGTATCAAAAGTATAAAATCATGAATACGTATAAACGAATGATTTGAATATTCTTCAAGGTTGATTATATTGAAGAATATAATACAAGTTGATTAGTTAAACGGTATGCAATAGTATACCAAATGCTAACTTTTGTATTCCGATTTTTTTATTGCATAATTTACTCTCCATGAACCTATATAGTCTAATACTATGGGAACAAAAATAGAAATCTGTAAAAAAAAGTTATATTATTCAAATACGCCATTCACTATGACTATGAGACTGAATCGTGAAGTGTGTGAGTAATACTAATATCAGTGTTAGAAGTAATGCATTTAAATAAAGAAGTTACAATTGATGCTTTGCATGGCTCCTTCAGTTAATCAGTAGATCAATCAATCAATCATTTTTATTTGTGTTGATTACAAAAAATGCTTACACTCGTCAAAATATTAAATTAGATAAACATACAGCTTAAAGTGCAATGCCTGCCTAAATACAATACATAAAATAAAGTTAAAATTTAAATTAAAATGTCTTAAGATTGAACTAGAAAAATCACATTTAAAACGAATAATTTAAAAACTCCTCTATGGAATAGAAAACTTTTTTTATTAATACTTGTTTAACCCTATTATAAAATATGTTTGGCTGTAGATCTTTAAGTTCCCGAGGTAAAACATTAAAGAATTTCCTACCCCAAAAACCTGGACCGTCTTGACACCTTCTCAAACGCCAGCAGAGAGGCATTAGGTTATTTTTTTGCGCGAGTATTATAACTGTGGACGTCTTTGTGAGTTTGGTATGAGGCAATGTTATGCTTTATGTGCATTAGATTTTCAAAAATGTATAGAGATGGTAGCGTGAGCACACCCAGCTCGGTGAAAGCTGCCCCGCAGTTATCCCTATAGCCAAGGCCGGCCATCAATCTGATAACCGTTCTTTGCATAGCAAAAAGTCTTCGGGCCTCAGGTGAGTGGCCCCATGCAAGATTGGCATAAGATATGTGGGACTGAAAGATGGCAAAATAGGCTTCTCCCAGTATACCAGGAGAGACACACATCCTAAGGTTTCGGATCACAAAGATGCTCCTTGGACAGCTTTTTGGCAACCTCATTTATATGAGGGCCCCATTGAATCCAGACGTACCCCAAAAAATGTTGCATCGTCTGCACTGTCATTGGAGTTATTCAGGTTACGCATCGCAAATACTACTCTCTTCGTCTTGTCTTTATTTAGAAGAAGCCTGTTACTGCAAAACCACTGCTCGGCCCTCGTCTGCGCCTCCACGGCACCCAACTGTGAAGCCTCCTGTGTGTTTCCGGTAAAGAGTAGAGTCGTGTCATCAGCAAAGAGAGTATAGCTTGCCATGTCTTCATTGGCCGGAAGGTCATTGACATAAATTAAGAACAAAATGGGGCCTAGGATTGACCCCTGTGGTACCCCGATATTAAGCTCTCTCTCTGCTGAAATCACACCATCCACTCTCACAACCTGGCGCCTTTTGTCAAGGTAAGATTTCAGAAGCTTGATGCTATCCTGACTAAAATTGTAGGTCTGTAGTTTCTTCAGGATGATGCCATGGTCTACGCAGTCAAAGGCCTTGCTGAGGTCGCAGAAGAGAGCAGTACTGTACTGCTTTTCATGAAAAGCCCCCAGTATATTCGAAATTAGATTTAATATACCCATAGTCGTGATGATTTTTATACTATATTTTGGAAGTTTCGTGATATCTACAACAGACAAATATAACAGCAATCTTAGGGATAACTAGATGTTATAAATAGAAACTTATTGCCTGAATATTATTTTTTCACAAATTAAATGAGAACGTCTCTATATATATATATATATATATATATATATATATATATATATATATATATATATATGTATATGTATATATATATATATATATATATATATATATATATATATATATATATATATATATATATATATATATATATATATAGTTATATATATATATATATATATATTATAATAATAATAATAGTTCATTTGAAGTGAATGTAAACTAATTTTCATCACCTCCCAAAGGACTCATTAATGTTTTCAAGCTGATAAATAGAGTTTTGGTTATTAAATTGTTTTACTTTTCTCAGGGTTCTCACAAATTATGAAATATTATTGGTAATATGTTTCAGAGTTTAATAGGGATAGTGTGTTTGTCCCTAGTACTAAAACTTGTTATTGATTTTTCTAAATCCTTGTTTCTTCGAATATTACATGGCTGACTTTCTGCTCTAGTCTCATATGATGATATGTATTATTTAACACTCACAATTAAGCAAATTGCAAGTTTTGATATCACAGTGAATATTTTATATTTCAGAAACAGAAGTCTTCAGTGGGTTTCAGTAGTGATGTGCATTCTAAAGCATGTATCACTTATTTTTAAGCAATTAGTACTTTGCAACTATGACTGGAAGTACTCCATATTTATAAACCGTAAATTATTCTTGAATGAATAATTGCAAAATATTCTTGTAAGATTGTTTCTTCACTAATAATTTGACTTACGCGTCTTATAGCTAATACCAATTTATGCAATGTGTGAAGTAATTTTTCGCATTTTTCGCAACATATAAATGTTGCAATATTGTTTGATGGTATTCGTTTAAACGATGTAAATATGAGTTAGATCTCTATTCAAGCATAGTTTGATTGCATTAAACTTGTGATGCTGCTTTCAATTTCTACTATAGGTTGTTCTTTGTTTCTTATTTCTAGTGTCGTATCATCTGCATATAAAAGAAAACTGTGTGGTAGCTAAGGTTCTGTGGTAGGTCATCCACATACATGATCAATTGTCAGGGTCCTAATATCGATTCCTAAAGTATTCCATGAAGCAAGGGTATCATATTCTTCTTTCTCTTTCACTAATTCTGGTCAATACAATAAAAAAGACTTAACATTTAATGCAATAAAGTTAAATTGTCATTGAAAAGATGTCGTGAAACATACAGTCCAATGTTTTTTTCTGCTCATAGAAATGTACTGAAATTATATCTTGATTTTTGAAACCATCAATGATGAAGTTACAAAGTGTTTTCATTGCTTATGTAGATTTATTTGCTTGAAAGCTAAATTGGAATTGCCCCTCGGAAATCGAATTATGGTGGAGTAGAAATGACATCTGTTATATCATAGCGATTTCTAAAATTTTTGGTAAAACTTCTATAAAGTATTATATGTTCCTTTATGCGAGTAGAAGGAAACTATCAAGGAACTCATGTGTATTGTAAAATGCCTTCTCCTTCAATAAGCGCCTCACGGAGCATTTTGATTTACTCATTTCCAGTTCCCGAATGACATAGCACAGTCGTATTACATAATTTGATCCCTGTGCGATCAAAAGAGCGCTAGGTTCTTGTTAATTGTCTTCTACAGAATAAGTAGTGTTCGCCTAATTCGGTAAAATACTTGTAGACCTCAGAGTGTATAATCCCTGCTTTATTTTGATAAAAGTGTGTAAGGTAGGCCAGAATATATCAACCATGTATGGTGAGTATGCCAACGTGATTGAATCTCTTTAAATCCTGGTTCTAGACGCATCAGTCAATTATAACAGCACATTTCTCTTTCACAAATACTATTTAAATCATTTGTTTAATCCCAAATCAAAATTTCAAGGTGGCTAAGCTATCAAAATGAGCATAATAAGTGAGTAATGTCTTCACCAACAGAACATCTTAACATTCTTATGCAAAATAACGCATCTCAAAAAGTATCCACGTGAGGCACCCAGGAAGGAGGATTTTGGTTGAAAGCCAAGAAGTCTCAACTCGGCGCTCTCAATATCCCCCCCCCCCACATGGGTACCAGTGATGTTTCGTTTTTCAACGTTCAATAGCAGGTCAGTTATGAACCATATTTGAGATTCCTTCATGATGTAACGATACCTCTTATCAAGCTCATTCCTGTTGATGGCTCTATTTGAGAGAGCATTCTCGAATGCCATCTTCCCTCCAGATATAACATTATCAAATACGTCATTCGTGTATATAATATACAAAAGAGGACCAAATATTGGGCCATATGTTATGCCTCGGGTCACTCTCCTTCCCGAGATCTTTTGGTTTTCCAGTCAATCTAGTACCTATCTCTCAGATATGACTGCATGAAGAATAGGACCGGGTCTCTTATCCCATGACCCGTAATGGTGAAGCTTTATTATCAAGTTCTCATTATCTACGCAGTCAAACGCATAGATCGAGGCATGCAATAAAAGCCTCCGTATACTCGAAACAGATTTGCTTAATCATAGGCTCAGGAAACGGGAAGAATAGGCAGGTTCAAAGCTTCCTCATTGGTCCATACTTCGCTTCTTGTGTACTAGTATTACTCTTACCACTTCAGTCGATCTAGAAAACATCCATTTGCGAAACATTTATTATACAAGTGAATCAGAGATTTTATCAAATGCTGTATGATTTTTTTCAGCAATTTAACTGGGAAGCTGTAAATGCCCAGTAAGGATTAACTTCTCATTTAGAAACTGCTTCATTGATTTCATGTGAAGATGTCGGTACAAGGAACATCGAATTTGTATCGTCTAATTCAACACTATCCATTTTTTCGCTTCTCGATAACATTAGTGAGCTGTTCTCCAAAACCCATGAAAATTTGTGGAATTCGTTGGCAGTCAGCCCGCTTATTACCTTCGACTTTCCGTGTTTCGGAAGACACGTAAAGATGGTGGTCCCGGCTACTTAGTAGTCGTTAGGTCATGTTAGAGGCCATTGCGCGACCTGAAAACTTTAACACAAGACTTACCACCACAAGTCACACGAACTTTACTTTTTTTACCTTCGACTTGATCATTTTGAGTTTATATCCTGCCATATAACCTTACTCTTGTTTTCAGCTTCGCTTATCCTTCTGGTGTTAAGGTTTTAATTTAATTTTTTAATATTTCCCTGAATGCTCTATATATAATGCCCAAGAATCGGCGACTTTTAGCCCCAAAAATCCCATTGTTACACCTGCGGATCGCGACCGGCGATTTTGTTCGAATTCTTCCGTCTTGTTTTAATTGTTGGGAAGCAACAGTTGAATATGTTCACCATAAGCCTATAGAAATGCTTGAAGGAGAGTTGTTAATTTCATGTTTCAATTGGGCTCTTACCGGTACCACCCAAGTGAGATAAAATTGTTTCAATATTGCTGGCATTTATGTCGCTAGTGTACTGTGACATGTTCACAAGTTGGCGTTATCTAAATCTTCATGACCTGGATGTAGTGTTCTGCCATATTATGCAAAAATTATGGTTTTACTGTCCAAGGTTAGGTGATATATTTGTAATAATATCGATGTATGTACTCGATATATTAGTTTGTCTGGATGTCTCGAAAAATATATTATGTAATACATTGGATTTCATAGTCTCTATAACATTCCGCCTGTTGACAGAGAAGATTAATATTAATATCTCTTTTTGGCACAATGTCATACATGAAGCCGTCCTGAATGCTTTCCAGAGCAAGATCAATTTGCTCCTAAAAAAACTTCAATTCACACCTTGGTGGTCTATACACAAACAAATATGTATTCATCTCACAATACCTGCCGCCATACCAATATGACCACACAGAAGAATTAGTAATGGTTGTTGAATAGACATAATTTATATCTTCCTTTATGAGCATACTCCGCGCCTAACAACTCGCCACTCGATAATTCAAGTTATCAAGTCTTGTAGTGTCCATTGCAACCGTCAGCAAATGTGATTGACAATAGCATACTTTTCCTTCTTCAGCAGGTGATTCAAAATATCCAACTCATTTGAAAGCCCTTGCGTGTTGAGGTTTAATATAGCATTTAATTCAATAATTTTCTTTAATTAATTTTTATTCTTGTGAATTCTCAACTGCCCCCAGTCCGTTTTTTATTGATAGACAGTAAATCAACATTTGACAACGTAAGAAGTTTTTCGTAGTCTTGTACATCATTTTGTATTACCCCATATGTAATATGCATATATACTGCTCCAATGCCTTTCTCCTCAGCTCTACTCCTCCTTGTGGGACTCTGCAAGTTGAAAAACAGTTTCACAACAAATCCCTTCGACTGTAATTCTGAATCACCTCGACTCTGATCGGCTTGCATTCCCAGTATGAAAAAAACCATAGTGCCGGTCTCTTCCAGTTTTCAATTTTTCGCATACAGTATTATCCACATCCTTTTCCTCCACATATTTTATAATTGATTATGGTGTCGTATCAGCTGATAATCACCAAATGAACAGCCAATCCCACCTGGTTGCTACCCTCAATCGAGCAGCTTTTACTTTAAGTCACACTTAGCCGATGCTGCAATTCTTGCTGATAGTAATTGATTCATTTTCTCTGCGAATTTTTTTGAAATTTATTCTTAGAGGGCCTGCCCTGGTTGAAACCTTCTGCAGAGTTTGTTGTGTTTCTGTTTCCCCATTTTACTGGATTCATCCCTCCTGAAGAGCCATGGGGAGTCTTATTATGTCATTTTTTCCTTATTCTCCTCCTTTGCACTGACGAACAATTAAAGTGCAGGAGTCTTCTCGTTGCCTTGCTGTGTACATTTGGTTCCGATATCAAATTCATAATATTTTTACCTACTACTGTATTCAATCCAAAAATGTATTTTTTCAGTCCTTGGTGCAATTTTCAGGATATAATTATAAATATCTTTAATTACCGGTCAAAAAAAAAACAATCTATAATCCTCCTCATTGCCAAGATTTATTATGGTATATATTATGTAGTACATGTAAGATAGTTTTTAAATCTATTTCATCTATTTCTCAACACTTCAAACACTTCCATGTAGCTTATTTTGTCAGAAGAAGCAGTAAGAAAATCTGTAAAACTATATAGGTTACAATTTTGAGTTGGTAGTTATCCTGCTTCAGTAGTATTTTTTTTTATAAAAGATACCATTTCCTCAGACAGGTATTCTCCATCGATTTATTTTGTATTTCATACTTCGAGATTCAAAATGTCACTTATCATGTCCTGATGTACGTTCAGTTTAAAGTCAACGAAAGGCAATTTTTATTTCGACATGGTATAAATAAATTTTTTCTTTCTGTTATATCTGTCTGTTTTATATGACTGAGTAGCTTTTTAATTTTTCTATTTCTTTAAATTTTTTGTTGTTGAAAATGTTAGATATAAAGTTCTTTAAATTATTTAATTCTACCTCTATGTAGGTTGATTGTTTTGTTTGTTCCATAGTAGAAAAAGTATCTTCAATACATGTTAGTTCTTTTTTCAGTGTGCAGTTTTCTGTAATCACATTTTTTTATTCTGGAGTTACTTTCTGCACATGGATTTTACCTTGTTCAAGTTTTTCATTCCTCTGCTTAAGAAGTTTCAGGTCTTCAAGTTTCAAACTGGGCATTTTTATTGGCGTCCCAACAGTTGAGATATTGGCTTGAATTGTTTTCGCTTTTTTCTGTTTCATATCTTTTCTATGTGATGAGGCATTCGCTTCCTTGTCTTTATATTGCCGGATTAGCCAAGTAGCAAGAGTAGCAAATGCTACAAGCCCCACGAATTGAGGGGCCCCACGCTCCAACGCCTGTCTGACCGTAAAAAAAAAAGTTTAGATAGGCGATAAGGGGGGTCGAGCGAAATCTCACTCAATCTCACGTGGGAGAGGAGGTGGTCTCGGCAAATATCACCTAAACTTTTTTTCTCAAGAAACAGAAAATTGTGAGTAAACTGGGTTAATTATGTAGAAAATGTTTCTCCACTAAAATATGGCTGAATCATATATAATAATAATCATCGTGTTTTAATTATGCACTGATAGAAGAATTTATTAAGTATGAATAAATTCATTTGTTTGTTAACAATTTTTTGATTTATTAAATATGAAGTATTTTTCAAACATTATTCGTTAACTATTAATTAAAAAAACCCTCTACGATGTGACGATTATTCATAAAAAAATAGTGCCATATCCTTTTATAATAAACATACGACGCACTAATGATTTTCACCAAAAGAAAAATTCTGTATGATTTATTACAACCATTGTTTTATTATTAATTTTTCTTTCTCCACATTTGTATAAAATATTACTAATTTACTTGAACTAATAGAATTTTTTATTGAAGTTATGGCGGAATAAAAAGAGTTAAAGTAGTAGTTACTCTTGAGATCATACATGAGTCTCCGTGGATTGAATTAGAGGGAATAGAAAAAATTATAAGAAAATTGATTTTTTAAATAAATCTAATGGAATTGAGCACAGTTTAACACATTTACATAACAAATAAGCATTTTGAAAGATCTCACGTGAGATTCGAGAAGGGGGGAGGGGGTCGAGCAAAATCTCACCACATCTCACCAAGATGGGTTCTCTCACGTAAACCAACTAACATTGGTATCAAAATCTATACATTTTTTCCTGCTTCTACCTATTCGATCCTACGAACGCATTTAATGATTCTACTTCAAAAATTCCGATTTCTCGGACACTAGGTGGTCAGCCCGAACTGATGCTTCGAAGGCACTTTTATGCGGTTTTTTCACTATTAAGCAAGTTTTGGAAGATATTTTCAATAATGTGGATCAAAAAGAAGAGTGTCGTAATAAAGCTTACGGACTAGCAAGGCGATCCACAGTTTCAGATATTGATGCGAGTGCCAAAGATCTGACCGGCTGTGAAGAATACCAGCAACAGACAGGACGAATCAAACGAAATACAAAGTACGACCATTTCAGCGACTCTACTATACTCGACGACTTTATCGAAAATGAAACACCTGGACAACGTTTTGAACTTCAGGTGTTTATTGTCATTATTGATAACGTACTGTCTGCTTTCACTAAACGTATGAAAGCATATCATAAAGTAACTAGGGTTTTTGGAATACTTCGACAGCTAAAATCCCTTACAACAAAAGAGATTTTGATAGAATCCTCGATAATGGCAGTGCTTACAAAGATGATTTGGAGAACGCAACGCCTAGGCAACGAATTAGTGCAGTTCGCGGAGCTGCTGAAAACAGATGTGGCTACTGTTACAGAGAGCAACAAACAAGAGTCTCTGGAACTGCAATTTTATAAACTTTTATTGAATAATTCTTTACAGTCGTGTTTCCCAAACACAGAAATTTCCTTGAGAATTTACTTGTCTCTCATGATGACTAACTGCAGTGGTGAACGTTCTTCTTCAACATTAAAACGCATCAAAAATTAGTTAAGGAACACAATGGGCCAGGAACGACTTAATCATCTTACCTTGATGAATATAGAGCATGATTCGTTTAAAGAAAATGACATTGAAAGTGTTATCTCTAAATTTGCTCGTATTAAATCCAGAAAAGTTTATTTGTTATAGTTTTGTTTTATTTACCTTATACTTAGATAAAACAAAACTATTACAAATAAACTTTTAATAGTTTTGTTTTATTTAATACTTAAAAAAAAACTTTTCTGGATTTAATATGAGCAACTTTAGAGACTCAGAGAAAAAACCAGATGACGATGACGTGCACTGAAAAACAAAAGTGAAACCACCAAAGCAAATACAAATGCAAATATAAATTCAGTATTGTCAGTTTTTATCAAAATTTGTCTCCTTTTGATTGGGCAAACTATATTTAGATGTAAAATTGTTTCGCACTAATTGACTAAACTTACGAATGGTGAAATACATCACCACAAAGTGAATATAATGAAGTAACTGATAGAAGAAAACTATTCAATTGTAAGATTGCATTATATAGCTAAATTAGGAACTAGTTCTCGACATTTGAATACTAAACGGCAATATTAAAAACTAGTGCAGAATAAGGTTGCTAAGGTTGTATGTTTGATTCACATTGTGAGTGTAGCATTGCATTTCAGTTGCATCAGTTTACATTCCACCATATTATTGTAACACCAACAATTGTGACCCCTGGCGAATGAAAAAGAGTGGCCAAAGTTTTTCATGGCTCAATCCCAATCAGCTAACTGACCGTAGGCAAATTGGCTCAAATAGCTCTTTCACAAGTATCATGGATGTCATTTACTTACATGAATATAAATTTGAATTTGATTGTTCGTATGTAACTTTGATTGTACCTAATAAATATTTAAAATAATATACGTTTGAACTATTTTATTACCCAAAGTTTAAAAAGAAAGCCAACCCAATTTGATTTGTAAAAGTAATAAAAAAAAAATATAAGGAGTTTATTTCAAAAACTGGTATCATTACACACACAGATATACGTGTTCCTTCATAGCCGCTTCGGGTTGTCACTCACACACATTTTCGTTTTTATTCTCTAATCTGAGTTCAATACCATATACTTAATTTTCAATACCAAGAACTTAAAGCAAACCAAGGGCCTCTTGGCCGAATTTGCTACAGGCCACGCGCTGGCTTAATCCGGCACTTTATTCATATATTTTTTTTGTTTATTCCCCTTTTAATTGAGTCCAGCTTTCACACTGAAGATGTTTTAGCATATCTCCTTTGGTGTTACAGTTTGCGTGAATATGAAATTAATTTTCGCACTTATTTCAGTGTTTATGTTTGGATCAGATTAAAAACCGTACTTATCATCATTAACATTTTTTTAACATTCCCTAAAGTAAAAATGAAGTGAATTAATTATGTTTTTTTCAAATTTATCAAAAAACACATAACATAACATTTATACACAGCGTTTTTAAGAGAGATTATCTATAAAGATTTTGACATATTTTATATTGTTAATAGTGAAATGAATTTTGTTTAGGGAACTGAACATTTCTGATGAGAAGAAGTTACCATTTTGTCAGTCCACTCCAAAGCCTAGCTTGGATCCTCTTTCGACGCAGAATATGCCAAATATTTTGAATTTTTCGAATTTCTCTGCTACATCGTTCAGTAGCTGTAACAAAAGTGCCAGTACAGGCAAGTATTGCTTTGTATGTCCAATTAATAATTTTATAGTTTTATTTACTGAGTTCTTATACCTATAGACAATATTTTCTATTTGTATGAAATACTGATTATACATAGATATCAACTCTATTATGTTCTTAACTGAATTATTACAGTTAGCTACTTGTTTTCAATCTAGAATTTGTTACAACTAATGCAGTTTCAAAATATTAAGCTCTTAGTGGTCTATCTTTAACTTGCTGTTAATTTGTTTTATGAGTTTATCATAAAATCATTTATTTTTGGAAAGAAATTGAAGAATTATATTTGTATTATCTTCTCTCTAGCAGTCAATATTTCAACAATCGTTATTATTTATAAATTCAGAATGTCCGTAATCAAAATTTCCATAATTACTTGAAATTATAGTTGGTAATAATTGTGAGAAAATAATTGATAATGAATATTATTTGCTGGTATTACTATGAAGAAACTGAGGTGGAATTCAATTTCATAGGTAACCACGCTGTAAAGATAAAAGATTAAACTTTTTGAATATATATATATATATATATATATATATATATATATATATATATATATATATATATATATATATTTTTATATTTTTTTTTTTTGTGTTATATATTTTTTCTCTTTATATATATTTTCTATAACAATCTATATATATATATATATATATATATATATATATATATATATATATATATATATATATATATATATATATATATATGTTTTATCTGTAATGTGAATAATTGTTGAGATATAATAATAATAAATATTATTATTATTATATATATATATATATATATATATATATATATATATATATATATATATATATATATATATATATATATATATATATATATATATATATATATATATATATATATATATATATATATATATATATATATATTTATATAAATATATATATATATATATATATATTAATAAATATACTTTTATATATATATATATATATATATATATATATATATAGAATATATATTGAATTAGAAAAACGTTTCTATCGTTTCGTTATGAAATTCATGGCTTTCCCAACTATTTCGAAGAATACGTCATTGATGATGAATAAAATAATTTTTTGTTTTTAATATATTTTTCGTTAGTGTACCACTAATCTCTTTACAAAATACAAAAAAAAATACAAAATCTTTATTTACGCATATAGCATTTACATAAAATATTCAAGTGTAAAATTTTTTTTTTCAATATTACAGACATATTTAAATAAAATTACTAGGAAGAAACAAAAGATTTCCATCTTACATCTAAAATTTTTGAGATCACGATATGTCCACAAGGTCAAAGAACAATCCTTCCTCGTTTATATTAAAGTATTTATGGGATATGTTTAATATCTTCCAAAATGTTTTGCTAACTGGAATTTAATTTACAGTTGCTTGTGAAAACTTAGTTCTTGAAGAAAAAGTCAAAGAATTGGAACATAAGTATGGGAACGCACTGAACGAGCTTTCTATGGTGAAATCTCAGTTAACATGTTCGGAAGAACAATATGCAGATTTGAAACAAGATTTGGATAGAACTAACAGAAGGCTGATGCTGTAAGTTCTATTTATTCAATTGTTTGTGGATTGTATTCATTTGCCTCTTTCGAGATTATGTTTCTAGTTTCTTTCATCCATATTCAAATATCTATGTATTTTCTATAAATTCTCAGAGGGAAAACTTTCTAGAATATGCTGATTTTATATGAGAACTTCCATCCACTAAAGAATGATAGTTGTGAAACTCAGAATCTGATATATCAAAATATAATACATCGTCATGATTTGGGAATCGTATCAGTGAAATATTCCAAGCACTATAGTGAGCGCACAAGAAACAATTACAAAAATAAAAATTAGAACAGAGTCTCTGTTATTTGTTCACTGATATTCCCGAATATTAATTATGAAAGATTATTTTTCACTAGGACATTATTTGTTTTGGACATTATTGTACAGAATTTTCTAATTCAAAAATATACTTCGTTGCTTTTCATTTCAATTAATGTTGTCAACAATAATACTCAATTTCAGAGAACAACAGATAATTGCAGACCTCCAGAAAAGTATCGAACACAATGATGATTTCAAAGAAGAAATAATTAATACGAAGAAGGAAAATGAACACCTACAAAAAAAATGGGCTTCGGCTAAGAAGGAAAATTCAAATTTAATTGCATTGATCAGAGACTTGGAATTTGAGGTTTTCAAATCGCTACAAATATTTAGTATTATGAGTGATATTGGTATTCGTTTTCAGAAGGAACAGTTTGAAAGAAAAATGAACGATATTCGTAAAAAAGATGATAAAAGGAAACAGGAACTTACCGACCTCCAGACGGCCTTGTCATTGTGTGAGGAAGAGAATAAGGCACTGAAAAAATTCAGAAATGAATTGGAAGATAAGGTTAATGAGCAAATGAGCTTATTGAATCACTTCACTGAATTGTCGGAGGTATGTTATAAGTTATGTAACCTACTTTATTTTTCTCAAGATGTTTCTTCAATTCTTCAATTATATGGTATCTTGATTAATTATTACCCCGAGGCGAAGCTAAGGGGTTATAGTATCACGACAAACAGTTAGTAGCTGGTCCGATTTCGAACGGATATCGATAAAACACATATGATTTCATAAGAAAAGTGTTCTCAAAAATTTTTCTTCACGAAAAATAAAAAATTATAGGGTTTTTTAGATTTTTTTATCCATAATAATAATAATAATAATAATAAACTTTATTAGTACGTTAGGCTATACAGCGTGTACACGTCAATTGTAATAATATTTTACACTTCAATACAAACAATTCATACGTGTATACACATACACATATATAAGTAAATATAATAATCAAAAAGTCATACGCGCATATACACGCATAATAAACATTCATGAGTCTGAGTAAATAGTCTAAAGACAAAACGAGATAATTAAAATAAAGAACAAAAAAAGGTATGAATACAACACAATTTAAAATTTTTCAAATAAGTCACATTGGCATTTTCCTGATAAATTGAGGTAGAATACTATTCTGACAACTCCCTCAGTTCCTCCAGACTATATAGCGCTTTTTTGAGAAGCAGGTGTTTTAGAGTACTATGAAATTTTTTATTTGTTCTGATATTCCTAATGTATTTTGGGAGTTTATTAAATATAGTCACAGCCATATACGATGGAGACTTCTCAAACATTGAAGTTGTATGTTTCGGCACTGAGAATAGGCCAGCATGACGAGTTCCGTAGTTATGTCCATCTCCCAGCCTTTGAAGTTGTACACAATTAACTTTTGCATGGAGAGCAGATTTCAGGACAAATACTGAGGGCAATGTGAGCAACCTACATCGGATGAAATGTTCTCTACACGATTGACGAGGCCTCAATCCAAATATGAGCCTGATGATTCTTTTCTGCAATACAAAAGCTCGCTTCCACTCAACCGAGGCACCCCAAATTATTATATTGTAGGTAATATGGCTATAGATTAAAGAAAAGTACACACTGAGTAGTTGAGACTCACTCAAAGTACTTCGCAGTTGAAGGATGGCAAAATAACCTTTATTTAACTTCATACACACCTCATCAACCTGTGTTGTCCACCTCAAGTTAGCATCCGCACTCATACCCAAGTACCTAACATTTTCACTAGTATGGATATCTTCTAGTGGAGACAGCCGTTTAGCATTATGAAAATTGATGAACTGAGTTTTATTCATTTTAAGAACCAGTTTATTTCGCTGACACCAAAGTTTCATTCTCTCACATACATCCAGAATTTTCTGGTGAAGCTCCTCACCACTCCTTCCCAAGACCACCACTGCGGTGTCGTCCGCATACATTACAGTTTTATCACATGAGAGAAACCTGGGTAGGTCATTTATGAAGATACTGAAGAGAAGAGGTCCCAGAACAGAGCCCTGAGGAAAACCAAGATCCCTATCATGATTTTTGGAGAAATCGCTCCCAACCCTCACCTTCTGTTGCTGAGATAGGATTCCAACCATTGCATGCAGACTCCCCTCAATCCTAACTTCTCATATTTTCTGAGTGCGAAATACCTATCCATATGTCAAATGCCATTGACAAATCAAAAAAGACACACACAACGTACATGCCTTTGTCGACTTCTCTATAATCAAAATCGAACAAATCATTGGAAGCCGATTCCGTAGACCTTCCCTTACGAAAACCATGCTGCGACTCTGTAATTATAGATTGTGGTGCTATCTATAAATCTTAAACCTAAACCGATTTTTACAATAATGAAATAAAATGATAGCATTTAATGTGTAGTTTTTTAATTCATATAATACATTCAAAAAATATTTACGTGGCGCCACCTAGAAATAAAAAAATTAGTAAAAATTATGAATTTCACTCAAATTTTTGATTATATCTCAAATACTATAAATCTCCCGATATAGTCACCGTGAGGAAAAATGATCTGCGATAGACTTATCAGGCATTACGACATGCACATGCGCCGAGAGGTTTTATCATTCCTAGTGCTACGCAGTACCCTACTGCGGATTTTTCAATATAACTTGGGGTAGTATGTGTTATCCTGTAGAAAAAAACCTATTGGAGGCAATAACTCAATTTATTATTATTTTTCTGTTGAATATTCAATGACCAAAAGTGACCCAGGTTATGGTAGCTTTCGGCCGGCCAGCTCCAAGCGGCTCTCTTCCACCACGGTCAGTGGCGGATTTAAGGAAAAAGGCCCAGTGGGCAAAATTTCTTCAGGGCCCCCCCTTATAAAATTATGTTGTGTCAGGTGTTCCATGGAAAGCGAAAGATATAGACGGTATGTTTTAAGAATTTAATGAATATAAAAATATATATAAAAGTTGTAGGTATTTTTTTTACATCGAGAAAAATTACATATTTTTGGAACCTCTTTTTTTTTTCGTAGACAATTTAAATAACTGATTGACTACAAAAGTTATTTGATTTTATATTTAATTTACAATATATCATGAACAACGTAACGTAACATAACTACAGTTATCAAGCATTGCAATTATTCTGATAACCGGGGGTCCCTGAATGAAAATTGAACTTGTGCTGTCCACAAGGGACCCATCGAAACATTTTTTCAACAAAAAATTTTTTAAAAAAGGAATCTAAGGTGGAAGGAAGGAATTTCAGCAAGAGGGGCCCTGCGAGCCTTTGGTGGGGGGGGGGTTTGCAGTGGGCAAGCGCGCTTTTGCCCACCTGTTAAATCCGCCACTGACCACGGTCAAATAATTTCATTCTTGCTTCCTTCGATGGAAGTATTGACTTTCGGAGGAGAATCTGATCGTATGTACTGAAGAATATAAACTAATTTGAAATTAAGTAAATTTATCTGATATAGAAATGAATGTTTGTTTATACGTTCGGATTTTATGCGTTCATATACCATTCATTAATACGATTAAGATGATATAAGTTTTTGTGGCTTTGGGTGCAGGTGGCCACGAACAAACACCAGAAATGAAGGAACTATCCAGGAAAAAATTTTTATTCTTATATATCTCCGTCAGCTCTCAGAACAGAAAAATAGATATTCTTAGTGAAATCGAACCGATTTTTTTTACTTAGAGAATGGGCGGCTACGAACGAAAAATGGGATTTTCACGAAAGAAAAGAAAGGAAATTCCAGGCAAAATTTTCGGTTCGAATATGTGAGCCCACAAAGGGCCCGCTCCATGAAATCAAATAAGGATAATCTCAGCGGTCATCATTATTTTGTCGTTTTGAGAATGAGCGGGCACAACCAAAAATTAGCTAATTACTTATGGGAAAGAAATAACTAGATAGGCAAAATTTATTGATCAAATATATCCCCCGCGAAGGGCCAGCTCTTTAAACCGAAATATAAAAAATCATAGCGATCGAGCCAATATTCATAATTTTGGTTAGTGAATGGGAGGCCAAGAACGAAAATTAGATGTTTACATAGAAAAAATAAAGTACTCTCTCTCTCTCTCTCTCTCTATATATATATATATATATATATATATATATATATATATATTATTTTTTTCCTCTGAAAATCAATTTTTTTTCAAAATTGATTTTCAGTCATCGCCTTTGCTTTTGTCTGTTTTATAAAATAAGATGTAATACTCTCTTGTAGTCAGTCTTGATAATGAGTTCATAACTCGCAACATGTCGACTATCCTTCACTGCTAACTACAGTATCTAAATATTTTTATATAGTGAAACTTAAGTCAATTGTGTTTTATTTTGAAGTAAACTTTATTCTTTATGATGTTTCACCAAGTGGCGTGCGAGAATTCAATCTCAGTTATATATATATATATATATATATATATATATATATATATATATATATATATATATATATATATATATAAATATATAAATATATAATATATATATATATATTATATATAATATATATATATATATATATATATATATATATATATATATATATCTATATATATGGACGTTTTTCTATTTCTACAGCTTCACGAAAAATTCGGGATTTGAAAGATCGGACGGGAGGATGTTGGGAAAGGGATTGGTTACTTGGATTCCACAATGGAAGGGAAAATGATGGGTCTCTGCCATTCCTCGATGTCATGGTCAACAAACTTCCATCCCAAGGCTTCTCCTATTCAGTTTATCGTAAACCCACCCATACAAACCGTTATCTGAACGCCCAGTCTCACCACCATCCCTCTCAACTTAACTCTGTAGTTAATACCCTAATCTACCGCTCCATTCGACTATCTGACGACGAACACCGTGAATCAGAACTCAATACTCTAAAACATATATTATTACAGAACGGTTACAACACATATCAAATCAACAAGAACATACGCAAACACACAAACATCACCCCACCTCTACCACCTTCCAATCCCACTGACCAAGAATCTACACCTAAATTATTCCTTCCTTACATCAAAGGAGTAACAGATAAGATCTCTCAAAAACACAAACATCAAAACAATATTCACCACCCAACCAAAACTCCACCATCTGGTCAGATCCGTCAAGGATAAAATTCCTAACGAAAACACGGTGTTTATGAGATTCCCTGTTCCAATTGTCCTCGTTCTTATATAGGACAAACGAACCGACGAATTCAGGTCCGTGCCAAGGAACATTCACTTTCAGTAATACACTCAGATATCACAAACGTCCTTTCCCAACATCACACCCAAACAGGCCACATTATCGATTTCCCCAATACAAGAACTATTGCTCCCGTTCGATCTTTCAAATCCCGAATTTTTCGTGAAGCTGTAGAAATAGAAAAACGTCCAAATTGTTTGAACGCCAGAGATGACAGTCACAGGCTCCCATCAGCATGGAAACCACTTCCCAGTGGTCGCCATGTCACACCCAATCAGAGTGCATCCCGCACTGATGAGCGTGAGTACCCTATTGACGTCAATACTACGTCAATGGAGTATCCGCCCCCCTCCCCTATAAATACGGCCACACGACGATCGGCCCGTCAGTTGACTTGACTCTGAAGAGTAGGCAGGTTGAGACAGGAAGACAGGAAGCAGTACGGTTGCTGGAGTAGGCAGGTTGAGACCACGCAATCGTATTGTTTCCGATTCCTCCTAATTCGATTCGTGGACTAGGCAGATTGAGGCCACGTATCTGAATTATTTCCCTTCTAATTCTCCTGAAGATGGCTTCGCAAAAGGAGCCGAAACGTCGAGATTTTTCAAATCTTTTACGCGGTTCATTCCGAGAACCAAGTTTTCAAATACTTGACCAGACCGCGGAAATCTTTCTATATATATATATATATATATATATATATATATATATATATATATTTATTTATATATTTATATATATATTTATATAAATATATTTATTTATTTATATATATATATTTATATATATATATATAAAAATATATATATATATATATATATATATATATATATATATATATATATATATATATATATATATATATATATATATATATATATTTGCGTTATATATTTTAATAAAACTATATTCTTGTTAATAATTTTGAATTCTTTTGTTTTAGATAATGAGAAATGAAAATCAGACCCTTCGATTAGTTGTCAACAAGGCAGGACTTGCAGACTTGAGTGATCCCTCCAGCATGAAACACCTTCCAAATTTGTCCCCTCACGGTATACTAACTAATTCTCCTATATCATCACCTCTAGAAACCACTCTAAAATCCTCCACTCCTTATAAAAATCTGTATCACCCAACGATTTTCCAACGTGAAATTTTCAATAGTCCGCATTTAATCCATCAATTGAAATCCCCTGTGAGCTCAGATGGATTAGACACACCAACTCATATCCGAAGTATAAACTTTTCAAAGTCTATTGAAAATTCGACATTGGATTCATCGAAGATATCTGTAATATCAAATAGGGCGAAACGTTGTCCCAAAAGAGATAAAGAAATTGAACCAGTTCATTTTGATTGTCCTAAGAATTCCACGTTAGATTCACTAGAAGATAGTGTTAGGGAGGAACATCAGAATGTTGCAAATGAGCAAGGTAAAGATGAACCTTTATTTCGCTTCTTTTCTCGATTTAAGTCAATGAATTCCGTTTGTATTAAAAATACTCCAGTGTTTTTCCAATTTCTTTATCATGACTAAATCCTCCTGTTTTGAATTTTTAAATTACAAAGGCCATTTTTTTTCTCCAAGATCTTATGATGACAAAATTTTATGGTAAGATTGCATAATACTATTTATATATACACACACACACTCACGCACGCACACACGCACACACACACACATTTTATATATATATATATATATATATATATATATATATATATATATATATATATATATATATATATATATATATATATATATATATATATATATATATATATATATAATATATATATATATATATATATATATATATATATATTATATATTTTATATATATATATATATATATATATATATATATATATATATGATGTTCCTTGAAGACATGCTAATATTCTAGGGGGTGATTCTTTGACTCATTTTAAGAAGAAAACTACGTATGAACGTATTCCTGAAAGTCTTAACTTTTGAGATACAGAGTGATAAAATTTTGAAAAAATATCTGTTTTTCAATAATAGCTGAGATAATATTATAGACAACTTTATAAAATTTGGTACATGTCTTCTATGCATCAAGGTGATATACAAAAATAAAATTATCATTTTCTCTACCAGTGGCGTTCGTACTGGTTTTGCATTGAATATGTTTAGAGAAAAAAAACTACGCCACTGCTTTCTCTAGAAATAAAAATTATTTTTGAGATCCTCATTCATTTTCATCTAATGGGTTTTCTTTGTCCGACGCATGGTTTTCGCTTAAAAAAATTAAAATCGTTTTACTTCAGGATCAATTCCTCAAAAATTTCATGCCGTTTGGAAATGTTTGTGCATCGACTGAAAGCAAATTAAGAGATCGGATTTGTTCCAAAATTAATGAGAATTCAAAAAATATGTTTTTCTTGCCAGATGCTGTGTTCTTGTTAGAAATCATCAAATTAAAATTACCAGATAGCCGTATGTTTTCAAATATTCATCGCCGACTTGGGGAAACTTCAAGAAAAGTACTCCGGAAGGTAGATCATCCTGTAGCTCAAATGTTAGGACTTTTATGACATACGCTCATAGGTAGTATTTTTCTTAAAATGAGTTAAAGAATCACCCCCTTAAATATAAGCATGTCTTTAAGGAACACACATATATATATATATATATATATATATATATATATATATATATATATATATAAATATATATATATATATATATATATATATATATATATATATATATATATATATATATATATATATATATATATATATATATATATAAAAGGAGGGTAGTCGCTGACTAGTTAAGAGGAAAACTATTTGTAGGGACTGCAGCAATGTAAAAGGAACCTCTTTGAAGTTTTTCCAAGTTTTCGGAATCGTTTATTCCATCATCAGGGAGAATCGATTTTGAGGATGTTTACATACATGTTCATAATATGTTAAAAGAAGCATTGTAACATAGAAAATGATGCTATTTGCTAAATAATCAGAAATGTCGATACATTTTTGAAGTTATTATGATTACAATTCTGAACGAAAAAAATAATTTAATAATTTTTTCGTTCAGAATTGTAATCATAATAACTTCAAAAATTTATCAACATTTTTGATTATTTAGCAAATAGCATCACTTTCTATGTTACAATGTTTTCGTAATCCCATACTGTTATTTTGATTTAACGGCATTCAGATGACAATTGAAAAGTCAGTGTTAACGGCCGCCGGCCGTTATATTTTCATAACGGCCGGCGGCCGTTAAGAAATCACTTGTTCAAATATTTCATCATTCTGCTTACAATAACAACATTAAAATCTTGGTCCATAGCGAGTTGGGAGAATAAACCTCTGATTTTCATTTCGCATAGGCTAATAATATATCTTCATTAACCACCTTTACAATCTTGCTTTTACGCCACATTTGAAATTTTCATATTCTTTTTGATATCGCTCTTGAGTTATTTTCGGCAGTTAATCAACACTCGCTGCACTGCACATGATTCTCCCTATATTTCTAAAGGAATTTGATTTTGTTCCTCAATTTCATCCATGGTCGTCGTTAAAGCGAACTTGAGAACACAAAAAACTGACGTTGTTTATAAAACTGTCAAACTGTTCCATGACAACAGAGTGCACGACGTTGGGATTTTTCTTTAGAATTGCGAGGTACGGGTTTTTTTCTTTCTTCGGAATCAAAATATAATCTTTCAACGGGATTACGAAAAATTTTTAACGACACACGGCCGATACGCAAGTAACGGATTCGGTTAGTTATAATCCTCGGCTGCGCCTCGGATTACAATATCCAACCTCATCCGTTATTTGCTACATATCGGCCTTGTTACGTTATAGTTATTAACGTAACAAGGCCGATATGTAGCAAATAACGGATGAGGTTGGATTATAACTAACCGAATCCGTTACTTGCGTATCGGCCGTGTGTCGTTAAAAATTTTAATATTTTGATTCCGAAGAAAGAAAAAACCCCGTACCTCGCAATTCTAAAGAAAAATCCCAACGTCGTGCACTCTGTTGTCATGGAACAGTTTGACAGTTTTATAAACAACGTCAGTTTTTTGTGTTCTCAAGTTCGCTTTAACGACGACCATGGATGAAATTGATGAAATTGAGGACCAAAATCAAATTCCTTTAGAAATATTGGGAGAATCATGTACAGTGCAGCGAGTGTTGATTAACTGCCGAAAATAACTCAAGAGCGATATCAAAAAGAATATGAAAATTTTGAAATGTGGCGTAAAAGCAAGAATGTAAAGGTGGTTAATGAAGATGTATTATTAGCCTATGCGAAATGAAAATCAGAGGTTTATTCTCCCAACTCGATGTGGACCATGATTTCAATGTTGTTATTGTAAGCAGAATGATGTTTTGAAATAAATATTTGAACAAGTGATTTCTTAACGGCCGGCGGCCGTTGACACTGACTTTTCAATTGTCATCTGCATACCGTTAAATCAAAATAACAGTATGGGATTACGAAAATAACTATAATCATTACCTGAATTCAGTAGGTCTATGTAGTTCTGGTTTATTCAGAAATGAGAATAGATGCAACCATGAAATCACAGCACAGTTGATCTAGAATAAACAAAATTCATGTCATTGACACTCGGATCATATTTATATATGAAAACAAGGTCTAATGAGCATTTTTTGAGAAGCTATAAATATTTGTGCTTAAAAATTTGAATCATTTCGTTTGTGAGTTTCATCAACATTATTGATCTTAAAATCTTAGATGTAATATAGACGCAACGATAGAAGGCGAAAAACTTTTGAGTCATAATTATCAGAACTGTCGGAGAGATTTATTGAATTGAAATTACATTAATATTAATCTAGTTTTTAACATTCGTCCGAGTGTCTTGGTTATGTTTTATACCAAATTATAACTCTTGAAAATTAAATTAAAAAAAAAAAATTACAATATTTTATACGGAGTTGGCTATAAGTAGGTAAAAAGTATTTAGGGTTTGAGGTTGTAAATATTTTTTATTTTTGAAGGGCGAAATTTTATCACTATGATATAATAATGAATAATAACTACCAAAGCTACCATTTTGATGTATCGTTCCTGAGCAGTTTTATCAACATAGTTTTATTGAAAAATTTTTTCAAAATTGTAGAAACCTCTTCTACATCTTTATCATCTGGAAATGCAGTTTGTGAAACATTTGATGACTGGGATAGGAGTATAGTTTCAGAAAAACAAAGTTTTAAAGGGCAAGATCTTCTCAGTGAGTTACAGGTAAGAAATTATATCATTCGTAGATTTCAAAATCGTCAATCGAATCATTCAAGTTATGAACAAAACTGAATTTGAATTTACTACGTTTATTATCACAAAATATTTTGAAAAATTTTAACACTGCGATTGCAATTTCGGTCACTAGACCATCATCGGGCAGATTGAGTTAAGAACTGGATACATAATTATAGATTTGCGCTTACGGGTGGGAAAGAATGATTGCAGGTACCTAGATAGACAAGAGGAACATATTTCAAGAAGGGCTAATAGAGTGAATTTCACAAATTGGTACAATACAATGTTCTTAGAAAAGTCATTATTGTTTAAATACACTAAATATAGGAGAAGATATCAAGTCAATCTGGTCGTTCAGCAAGATATCTTTTGCATTATGATTGAGTTTAAAAATTTCTAATGATTCTAAGTAAGTATATCTTTTGGTAATTTGTGCATGATTTGAAAATTATCTATTGAAATGGGTGATGGTTTTCACGGCAATGATTTGAAAACGTTGAATCCGTTTTATTTTTCAAAAGAGATTGTTGGTGTTCTTTAAATCTTGTCTTGAACGATCGACCAGTCTGACCTATATATACTCCTTTACATACAGGACAAATCAACTTATAAACTCCTGAACTTTCAAATTTTGAAGTGATATCTTTGGCATTGAATAAAAATCCTGAGAGTTTTGTCTTAGGTTTGAAAGCAATTTTAATATTACATTTAGGTATGACATTAGCAACTTTTTCTGTTAGAGGACCAAAATATGTTAAAGATGTGAATTTTTCCGATTTTTCTACTTTTAATTGAGGATACATGCTGTAGTACGCTAGTTGACTACGTTTCTTGTTTATCATTTTATCTATCAAACTTGTATGAAAATCATTATTTGAAGCAATTATTTTTATAGTCGAAATTTCTTTTGCTAAATTTGTTACGGATAATGGAATTGAAAACGCTCTGTGGATCATTGAATTAAAAACTGATTGTTTATGGGAAAGAGGATGATTTGAATCCGACGGAATACATATATCCGTGAAAGTTGGTATTCTATATATATCGAAACTCAAAGTATTATTATTATGAAAGATAGTTAAGTCCAAGAAGTTCATCTGTCGATCCAATTCTTTTTCAATTTTGAACTTTATATTTTATATTTCCATCAACTATTCATTCAAGTTATGTTTCAGATATACTTTGAATTTTCAGTCAGTCATTCTTCAGTTTCAATATTATAAATTTGGATACATAAAATTTCACCTAATAGAAATTATCGAGTCTGTATTTAATTCATTCTAAAATTATTTAATTTTATAGGCATGCAAATTATTGGAGAATAATGATGGTTGTTATGTAAGAGAACACGAAGAATTCTCGATAATAGTCAAAGAGCATGAGAATTGTTCCAAAATAATTGAAGAGTATAAACATCAAATTGAAGTTTTGACAAAAGATAGGCAAGTTATAAAAGATGAACACCAAAATCTTCTTGTTGATCACAATAACCTGATGAAAGATTCAATATGTCTTAAAGAACGTTTGAATGATGAGAAAAATCTGAATGAACATCTTTCTCTAGAAAATTTCAATTTAACTAAACGAGTAGCAAATCACGTCGATACAAAAAATGAAAAACAAAAGCAGTTGAATGAATTTGAGACTAAAATTAAAGAACTCTTAAAAGAAATTGAAAAAATTAAAAACAAAAATGCCAATACTCATTCTCAATATACTATCCTTCTCGAGAAATTTGATTGTTTGACGAATGAAAAAATAGCTATCGAAAATCAAATGGAGCAAATGAAAATTGAAAATGAATTTCTATTCAATGAAATAAATCATCTTCATGCCAAAAACAATACTGCCATGAATACAATAGAGTCTAAAGACAAAGAGATACAAGATCTTCGCAACGTGATAACCGAAAACGTGGATTTGAAAGAAGAGATAAGGATTGCTAAGGAGCGACAAATAGAAAATTGTAGAATAATAGAGGGTCTAACTGAAAAAATAGAACAGTCAAAAAATATGGGTCATCACTTTGTGCAGATGATAAAAAAGAAAATTACAGATCAGAAGACTAAAGTGGAATACCTGAATGAGTTGAATATGAAACTAGAGAAACAAGTAAATGAGTTGAAGATCGAATTGGAACGTATGAGGACTGAATTATACCAATTGAAATTTTCCTCAAAAGAAATATTAAGCGAGAAGCCTGAAGGTGAAGTCACTATGGAAGATGAATCAACTTCGACGGAAGGTAGTGAAACGAATTTATCTTCAGAAAGACCGCAATTTAGAAAAAGGCAAAGCTGTATTAGAAAGTCGAATTACGAGAAACAACAACTGAAAATAATGAAACTTGAGGAACAAGTCGATATTTTGCAAAGTGAATTATTCCATGAAAAGGCCAAAAATAGCAAAATCTCCGATCTTGAATTTGAAGTTAAAAACCTAGAGTTAGAGAAAATCAATCTTGAACAGGAGAAAAATATAATTTCAAAGCAACTCGATACTTTCAAGTATGATCTTTCCTTGAAAGGGATTATGATGGAAGAACTTGAAGAATCTCACAAAATTGAAATTGATAATTTCAATAATGAGTTTTTGAAAGAAAAGGAATTGATGAGTGCACATTTAATGGAAGCTCAGCAAAGAACTGAAGAAAACGAGATAATTTCGAGGAAACTGATTGAAGAACTTGAGAAGAAGGTTATCAATTCTGAAGAAGAGAAAACATTCCTCAAACATTTGTTAGATAAACAAGAAACAAAGATAGTAACATTGAAAAAAACATTATCTGACATAGCAGAGTCATCTGAAGAAACGAAGGGTTTCGAAAATTTTGTTATTGAGAAAGAATCGATGTTGCAGTTCAGTAGAGAGTTGTTGGTAAAATCCAATAATTCATTACAGTTATCAGAAAATTGTGTATGTTCCTTGAATTTGCTCTTGGATCATTGTAAGGTTGTGCTTGTTGAAACTGCTGGTGATTTATTCAGGTAACTATCTATTTTGCATTCTATTGATATTGAATTTAGGATATGAAATATAACTCTAAGATCAGGTAGGGTGCGTGTGTTTATATATATATATATATATATATATACCGGGTGTCCGCGGAAGGTGGCTCGCCCCTATAACTTTTTTGTTTTCAGAGATAATGAAATAAAATTTAGGGGATCTGTTTGATGCATAAAACTGCATTTTTCGACAAGTAACTCAACTTCATGCAACTTCCGGTTTCACCGGAAGTGACATAAACTTTCGATTTTCAAATGGGACACTGGGTATATTTTCAGTTTTTATATCTCCATATGACATTTAGAATACAACCATGTATCATTTGTTACTTTTTGTAACCTTTTTTTTATTTTTTTTTCGAAATAAATATTCATTCTAGAGGGCTATGGATGCGTTCAAATAACTAATTTCGGTCCTAAAATGTATGTTAAAATACGACTTCACTGTTTACGATCAAAATGTTCCAGCTATGTGAAGTTTAATTTTAAAACTTTTATCACTATTTTTTTTCAAATGGAAATATGGTGGCTCGTCGGGTTAAAAAAAAAGATAATTTTATTACGATTAATTTGATACCGCACTCTAGGTATTAGGTTGAAAGAAAACTTTCGATAAATACCTGAAATCCCATTACCTTAGAACTTTCTTTAAATGAAGTATCTTATTGAGATTAAAATAACATTTGAAATCATCGAGTAGCCTGCGACCAACACAACTGAAACAAAGCCACGCCCACAAATCTACGTCCCTGGTCGGCAAACAGCCCAAGTAACAATTTGAAGACAGTTTCTATTTATTTAGGTTTTAAAAATGCTTTAATATGTTCAATAAATCGACATAGGATTTAAAGTAACCTTGAGATAAACTAAAAGTTCTTAAAGACCACTTTTTCTTCAATAAAGAATTTAATGCACGCTTTAAATCAAAATAAAAAGGCTATTTGCTCTTAATGTCCTATTAATCTTATACTGGTTTTATGTTACTCTTAACATTGGCTATTTCAAAACTAATTTACTATTATTAAGAATTAAATAGCAAGTTGATTTTAAAACAATCCGTTCTGGGAAAAATAGTTTTAATGCAGTTTTATGGAGAACCCTTGTTGTATTCTTTAAAACCCATTAGGAACACTATTTTATCCTAAGACAATACATTCAATATAATTCCACGTTAAATCCAAAAACATAATTTTTACCTTTTAATGAGTACATTCAGAGTATTATTAAGTTTAAAGGTTTAAATTTAGTCAATTTGGTTAAAAGAAATACCTTTTGGTCTTTGGACGACTTCATTAAAACTAATTAAATATCCCCTCCACATTCAAATGAAAGTGGATGGGATATAACTGACAGAAGCTCTTTTCAACCAGTGCACGAAAACCATAGTGCAATTGAAACCAGCGTTACTTATAAAGAGTGTCCTTTCACTTCATCTTTCAATCCGTTCGATTATGAAAGCAATGCCTGGGAATTACAGGAAGAAATCTACGAAAACGACTATCAAATTCAAAATGAATTTCAAAACGACATTGAACTCATAAAAAATCTGCTTTTCTGCGAAGAGCTTAAGATAGAGAATTGGCAATCCTTTCAAACATGAGCCAAGGCACTGTTAAACAATAGTACAACTCATTAATAAATGATTTCCAAAGACTATTCTTGAGCAAGATCCGCGAAAAAAAAAATTTTTAGGTTAGGATTCCATTTGAGTGCAAGACTACTTTAAATCAATAAGGTCACAATTTGAACATATTAAAGCATATTGGTTTTGAAAGGAAACGTAAACAGACTCCTGTGGGAGTGATTGGATTTATAGTGGTAAATAAAACGCTGTTTCAAATCTTGTGAGATTTGAAACATTTAATAAATGAACAATTAGTTTTAAACAAGATCACGCCATGTTTAACGGCAATAAAGACTCCGCCATTTTGGACTTTTTCAATAGTAAACGAAAATAATATTATTATTCAAATAATTGCGTCTTGTATCTTCTTAAAAAACTGAAGAACGGTATGTCGAAATATGCCATTTGATTAAAAAATGCATTTAGATCCTTAGATGCAAAATAAAATTTGATGATATTTTTTCAGTATTTTTCAAATATGGGAAAAATACATTAAATGAGTTGCGCTCGAGTTATGTTGAAGTATTTTATTAAAACGCAGTTTTATGCATTAAACAGATCCTGTAAATTTAATTTCATTATCTCCGAAAACAAAAAAGTTATAGGGGCGAGCCACTTTCCGTGGACATCCGGTATATATATATATATATATATATATATATATATATATATAGTAGTAATATATATATATATATATATATATATATATATATATATAAAACTAATATAGGGAGCTCTAATAAGGATTGAAGAAACTAGTTTTTCTTGTTTATTTGGAAAATAAATCAATTCTTCAATAAAAAAAAATACTACTGTGAGGAAAAATCAATTTAGAAAAAAATGATTCTACAAATTTAAGATAGGATCATCAGGTTTTTTGTTCAAAAATATTTCAATGTCGTATGTACTTATAGCGGCTAAGCGCTAGATAAAATTTTTTATTTTTCACTTGCATATTATTTGTTGCTCTTAATACACTCATTATGCCCTAGGGCGTTATGAGCGGGCATTATGGATCATAAAGCCCGCTCACTGTACGAGGAGAAATGAAGCAACTTCCAATTATTCGCAGCTTTGGCGGCATTTTAAATGATATTCTTGAGTGAATTAATTTTCATTTCCATTATTTCTATAAGACTACACAAATAAATCAGCAATGACATTCACTAAATATGATGACAAAAATATTCACAAACGTCAAAATCTCATCAAATGACTATGAGAAGAAAAATGGAAAGTATAGGAGCAATAAATCAATTTTTCATTATTTAAAAATAAATTTTTCGTGAAAAATTAAATCTATGCACCACGTGCGTCACTAGATCCTAACGCTTGATGGGCGTCTATATAACGCACTTGGTACATGAATAACTATTATGATATTACAATTGCGCGCAGCAGGGCGTTATAAAATTGTTCATAATTTCTTCACTAATGGTCTTTTGTTGAAAACAGAAGAAGAGTTTGAAGAGAAAACTCATATCCTTTATTTATTGATAATTGTGTTTTTATTTGTTGATTGATTCAATATTAAAATGGACATTACTATAATTTTGTTACAAATACAGCTTCAGCTGCTTTTTTTCAAACATTAAAGTTTACAATTTTACCTAGGAAATTCATCTTCTATTTTTTTTTAATAGGATATAGGATTCAGCAGCTATTTGAAATGTAATTTTCATGAAAATTTTCAATTTGGGAAAATTTTACATTTTATTTTAATTTAGAAAAATATATATAACGAATTCATGTTATAATTAGAAAAACTTTATTATACTTAAATTAGTATACTTGACTTAATTCTGAAGAGATTTAAATGAATATTTCAATCTTTATTATATTTTTTCAAATATAACTGAATATCAATATTATATATATTCACATATATATATATATATATATATACATATATATATATATATAATATATATATATATATATATATATATATATATATATATATATACTTATATATAATATATATGTATATATTCATATATATATATATATATATATATATATATATACATATATATATATATATATATATATATATATATATATATATATATATATATATATATATATATATATATATATATATATATATATATAATATATATATATATATATATATATATATATATATATATACAGGGTGTCCCACCGGGAAAGAACGCGATCTGTATATGGAAAATTACACATAGGAAAATTTAGAAAATTTGACAGTATACTAATGTCGATAGGGGCAACTCGACTAAAATATTTTCAAGATTGTGGCACTTCCGGTTGTACCGGAAGTAGATACCAACTTGCTTATTTTAAATTGGATACCCTATATATTAATACATTTTTGGATTCTACGTAAGATTCTAGGCAGATTTTATGTATTATGTCCTATACCTACGTCTAAGCGTTTTTGACATATTTAGGTTTTTATGTCAAAAATGACGATTGCAAGCCCTAATATAATTATCAATTGTTCCTACAAGGAAGCCTTTTTTATTTACTTTGGGTTAGATTCCTTGATTAAAACAACCTACTTAAATAGATTTTGTATAACATTTGGATAAATAATCATACAGAGTGTTCAAAAAATAAGATCTAAAGTGAGATTGAGAAAACTGACAAAAATCAATTTTTTCAAATGGAAACCTCCCATTTTTCTTATTTTGTAGTATTTAGCATTGAAAAAGAAGGTAACTTTGTGTGAGGTTATCTATATCTAAAATTTGAAGTTTTCGAAATATTGCCAATTTAATATTTTTATATGGCGATTTTGCATTTAATCGTTAAACAATTAGATCTAGGATAGCCACGATCGTATTTGACATTTCAAATCATCGTAATGGCACCTCGTTTAAATTATACAAACGAAAATTTTCAATTTCGATATCAATATTTTCCTTTTCAATAACTAGTTTATTTCTGTATACTTTTCATTTGCGGATCCAAAGTTATTCAAGTTTTCTATAATTCTTCTAATAGTATTTGGTGATGATTTTTGTTTTTGAGGATATCGTGTCACAAATGTATCAGATGTTCAAAATAGAAAAATTTTCTTGTGACCGAAGTATGTAGTATAAATTCAAAGAATTTCATTCTTCTTGGAATATCAGTTTCATTTAAATGCTGCACTAATGGGTAGCATAGGGATGATATTTGTGTTTCCGTAAAATTCTTAGAACTAACGATTTAGATAAGCCTGATTCTAATGCCTTGAAGATTTTGTTATATAATGCTTCAAAATATCCTAAAATTGCTATTTCAATATTTTCATTATTTAATTAATTTTTTTTGTACACTTTTGCCTTTACGGATCAAAAGTTCTTGAAGTTTCCTATAATTCGTTTAACAGTATTTGCTGATGGTCTTTGTTTATGAGGATATCGGGTGGTAAATGTATCACATGTTCTTGGAATAACTTTATCACATTGTCCATAAATGATAAATAAGTTTAAATAATTTTCGTTTGTATAATTTAAACGGGGTGCCATTACGATGATTTGAAATGTCAAATACGATCGTGGCTATCCTAGATCTAATTGTTTAACGATTAAATGCAAAATCGCCATATAAAAATATTAAATTGGCAATATTTCGAAAACTTCAAATTTTAGATATAGATAACCTCACACAAAGTTACCTTCTTTTTCAATGCTAAATACTACAAAATAAGAAAAATGGGAGGTTTCCATTTGAAAAAATTGATTTTTGTCAGATTTCTCAATCTCATTTTAGATCTTATTTTTTGAACACTCTGTATAATTATTTATCCAAATATTATACAAAATCTATTTAAGTAGGTTGTTTTCATCAAGGAATCTAACCCAAAGTAAGTAAAAAAGGCTTCCTTGTAGGAACAATTGATAATTATATTAGGGCTTGCAATCGTCATTTTTGACATAAAAACCTAAATATGTCAAAAACGCTTAGACTTAGGTATAGAACATAATACATAAAATCTGCCTAGAATCTTACGTAGAATCCAAAAATGTATTAATATATAGGGTATCCAATTTAAAATAAGCAAGTTGGTATCTACTTCCGGTATAACCGGAAGTGCCACAATCTTGAAAATATTTTAGTCGAGTTGCCCCTATCGACATTAGTATACTGTCAAATTTTCAAAATTTTCCTATGTGTAGTTTTCCATATACAGATCGCGTTCTTTCCCGGTGGGACACCCTGTATATATATATATATATATATATATATATATATATATATATATATATATATATATATATATATATATATATATATATATATATATATACATATACATATACATATACACATATACATACACACGCATTATGTATGTCTATCTCAGTGAGATATTCCAAAATAATGGTGGAAATATTCAGTATAACTGTTTAATCTGTTATTTGAAAAAACAATAATCTGTTTAGGTTAGATACAACATTTTTTTTATTTTAGTGCTACTAAAGAAGCTTTCGATGCTTGGAAAAATAACTTGACAATTTTTTCTGAAGACATTGATTTGGTAAACGCTATGAAATCTTTGGACAGTTATGAAGCAGAAATAAATTCTGAATTCACAGAAGAAAAAATTGAGAAAGTAAACTGCAACTTACTGTTATCTACCAAACTACTGAGAGCTCTGGTAAATTTTGAAAAGTAGAATAATTTTTTTTTACCAACTTTTTTTTCATGTAGGCGCAGAAATCAGGAACCTTG